>PVIJ01005108.1:0-108038 GCA_004024925.1 Scalopus aquaticus
AAAATATCAAATGGTTTCACTTATAACAGGACTATAGGGAGGCCGGGTGGGAGAGAGACACTCAGCGGTGGGGGAGGGGGGAGGGGAGGATAAGTGCACAAAATGGAAGAGAGGAGAATACAGGGGACCATGGAGATGGATCACGGGTGAATTGGTGGTGGGCTGCCCAAGGGGAATACAAAATGTAAAAGACACAAATGACAATAAAAAAATGGAAAAAAAAATTTTATTTTAATGCTTATGTTTTACCTTTAAAAAAAAAAACTAAAGTTTTAACAGCATCCAGAATAATCAATCTGGATGCTAACTTAAATCTAAAATACATCAAATTTTCTCTTCTTTATTTGTGGTACACACTGTTATCGCTTCCATTTGGCCTTCAGTTGTGATTTATGTTTTTGAAGAATTCTCCCACAGGAGAGACAAATGACATTTCAGCTTTCACTTTGAATTTTGTATGTTATGTGATGTTTTTGACAGCTCACCACTGTCTCTGATCACAGTGTAAGCAAGGGGTCCATGTCTGCTGCTACTCTACTCTTACTTGTCAAATTTCTTTCATGGATATGCCTCCTAAAACTAGGTGATCATGGAAATAATATGATGAAGTAAAAATTGTCACAATAAATAACATGTTAAACAGATTTTCTTCATCTTTGATTATAACTTATTTCATTTCATGATCTTTTGAATTATAAATTTAAACCATGAGATATCATTTCACATACATGTGTTTGAGATAAATTAATTATTCTTACATTTTAAATGTTAGGAAATACATGAAGCATTAAGAACACATATATAGTGCTCCTGGGAGAGAAATTTGTTGCAATTATTTTAGAAGTTCTTTTGGAATTATTTGTTAAAGTTTAATAGCAAAAAATGCACCATTTCTGAGCACAGTGCAGTACCTTCCAGGAATAATTGCATGCTTACACTTGGACAATTGTACAAGAGCAGCAGCATTTGTAATAGCATAAGTATAAAGCAAACGAAATATACATTGACAAGGGTATGGTAGGTTAATTAGGATATTTCCTTCAATGGAATCAGCAGAAATGAATTCTGCTAAAAATAAAACTGAAGACAAATTTCACAGATTATGTTGAGTAAAATAAATCAGGTACAGATCTAAGGGTACAATGATACCTGGATGATTTTAGTTCCTTACTCTTGAGAGTGGAATAAATAGGACTTAGACCCATAGTTTCTAATATAAGACAATTATTTAATATTTATAAACTTCATACAGACTCTCCCTTGATAGTTTTATCATAATTTTAAAAAATAATTCACTTTTTAACTTATGACAACATAATTACTATTACTGATGATAAATTAGTTCATTTATAATTAATTTTCCCACCTTATATTTTCTCACATGTTTATTGGGAATGCAATAAACAAGACCATGCTCGATAGGATTTTTAAAAGAAATAAACATGTATATGTACAAAGGGTCATACACAGTATAATGATTTCATGAATATTAAATGCATTTACTATCAAAGAGACAGAGAAGCGTATTAAAATCCTTAGTGCTCAGGCTAAATTCCAAACTTCCAGGACCTCACACCAGACCTTATGTACAGCAGTCTCCACAGTTGCTTTTTTAAAATATAAATTTAAAAAACATTGCTTTGAAATGTTAAAAACAATGTTGAATTCACATAAAGGTCAGCAAGACATCCTGAGTGAGAATTGATGAGTATTTCCATATTCTCCTCATATTTATTTTCTCATCATGACATTTTCTCCCAGCCTGTGCTGATGATTCTACTGGCTTGCTGAGTACATTTTGCAGTGATGTTATGCTGTGACAAATGAACCCTTTCATGTGTCAGTGCAAATGCCAATTTAGCATCACAACTGTTCTGGTGAGAGTTATGATTATGAGTTTATTTATCAAATAATGATTTTTGCTCATTAATATGGCACTAATGAATTTGAAGGGAGAGTATGGTTAGTGCCACTGTAACATTTTCTAACTGCAGAAGCACTGAAAGATACTATAGTTATAAATGGAACATGCAGTTCACTAAACCAAGTAATCCAAATGCTGTCTTACATACTCAGGAAAATGTTTTAAATCATTCTCTATTAGTAATTCACAAACTGTAAACAAGATTTAAAAACAACGCTACCCACTATATTTGCTCTAGATATATTAAGAGGAATAATTTACTACCATTTATAATCTTTGTTTCGCAGTCAAAGCACTCTCTAAAAATATCTCTTATCATTAATGCTATGAGGAACTCTGACTTTGCAGTCATAAGCACTTGAAATTCCAAACTAATATAGACATTTTCACTTTCTCCCCCAGCTCTCAGACTATGTGGAAGTTCTCTAACACTCTTTCAGTCACAAGGAGCTTCAATCACCCAGCACCTACATAACAAAACCTAAGTTTTAGAAATATGATATAGTCCAAAGAATATTTTCTTTTGAAGCAAGAAAAACTATTCAAATAAAAGAAAAAGAATTCCCCAACATAAATACATTTAACTTGAATTGTGTAGGAATGGACATCTCTGAGGGAGTACATCCTTATTCTGAGTGAAGAATGAACTTCCCCATTTTTTTTTATATTCTCTTAAAGGCTATCATACTTGTTTTCAGAGGGATATGCAAGAGTTTAAAATCACTGTACTGCAATTAAATGACATTAAACATTTGTAGTAAGTTTTAAACTCTTATAGGTTCAGAAGGGTTGTTGTTTTTGAGTCTGGGGCAGCAATAAGACCAGCACAGGTTAAGTGCAGGAGCACATGGGCTACCTTGGTATTCTATAGTAATGCCAAAAATACTAGAGAAAAGCCATAATCCTATGGAATATGAAAACCGCAATTGTGAAAAAATATGTGCTTGATATCATGAAAGAAGAGGAAATCTTTGAATAATAAAGAAAATGCCCAAGTTAAACACATAGATATAGATAAACTGTAACTCAAGGGACAATATAGCTGTGAATACATATATTAGATAAAACTAAGGCTGAATATTTACTTTCAATTTTAATAAAAATTTATCAATATGCCATTTGTTTACCAGAACCATATAATTTCTGGATATCTGTTTTATAAATACCCACAAGCAAAAGAACAATTAATTTGAAGGAAGAAAAATGATAGGAAATAATGTAATAGAAATAAAAGCAAAAGGAAACCTACAGTAAAGAGGCTGAGGAAAGAAAAAATGAGAATCAAAATGAATATCAAGAAAATGTGATAGCTCTTAAAAAGAAAAAAATAATATCTTCAACAAGATTTAACAGTAATTTTGAATACGTAGATGATATGGACAGATTCCAAGAAAAACACAACTTTTCATAGTTGACAGAAGAAATGGAAACTGAATTATTTAACGTTTTATCATTTAAAGAGTTTCAGCTTATAGTGAATGATTGTACCAAATATAGAAATTTATTCCAAAGGTTAAACTAAATTTTATAAAGCCCATTTTATGAGGTCAGCATGATTTTGATAAAACTTCCTAACAAGGATATTTGCATATCAAAAACAAAATAACAAGCAATCTCATCCATGAATAAGACTAGAATCTTTTAAAAATGATTTATATACCTGTGACATTGACCTGCAAATGGGGAAACCCACTACTTGCCCTCACCCTACTTTAAGATGTTTCTACCCCCAACATCTAGAAATCTTTCCCACTGGTCTCCCTCAGAACTTCTGACTGGATTCATGGTTTACTTCAATTTTTTATCTGATGTCCAGAACCACCTCTCCTAGTGCCTTCATTTCTAACACCATGGTCTCTATCTTAGCCTCCATTAATAGGAAGACTTTGATCCAAGTCTACCCAGTAAAAACATTATTGTTTTTACCCCATCCTACCGCACTTCCTTCCCTCAACAAAGCTGGAGGTCCAGGAAAGCTTTCTTCCTGGAAGAGCCCAAGTTCTTAGAAGGCACAACTTTAGCAGTGCCTGAACTCAATCTTTTCTCACAGAGAAAGAAGCCTCTGAGTACTTAGGGTTAATGGGCATAATGGAACAAGACACGAAGAGGCCTAACCCGGGTCTATTTGTAAGTAGGGTAGTCATCTTCCACATACTTATGACTTAAGTACACACCAAATCTCCTATGGAATTCCAAGTGTCATGAACATTTTAAAATGATCTCCTATTTTTGAGCAGGAAAAAAAAAAGCATTTTGAACCTTTTCTTCAGTCTTTCTGGGTCATTGATACTCCATTTGTCTTCTATCTGAACACAGTATAGAAGGATTAATGATTATGCTGTTTTCATATCTGATTACAAGTTCATTTTATTCTCTTTGACTCTTGTACTTTATTTTCCTATATTAATTTTCTTTCTGGCCTAGAAAATTCTTCTAGCACAGAACTGAGAATGTGCTGCTACAGATTTTTTAGAAAAATAATTGAACAATAATGTAAAAGATATACATAACAGTAAAAACATAAAAAAAAGCTTCATCTTCAATCATCTGTGACTTCAACATTACAAATCATGCTGACATCCCCCCCTCAAAATGGCAAGAACTCCATTATTCCTAATTTTAACTTATGAGTTAATGAAAATTAACATGAGATAATGAAAATTAAACATTTTGTTTCATAAGTGTGGAAATACTAATATAGGATAATTTTGAGAGTCAAATGTGCCACAAAGTATACATCTCTCTGTCTGTCTCTTTCTTTACCCCTTTTTCTACATCCCCCTCTTGCAACAGCCATCTTATCCTGTCTTAGGGAAAAACTCTATCAACCACTGAAATCAGCCTGTCACATTGGACTAACTACATCACCAGCCTTCCTGGGTCTCCATCTTGTTGTCATGGGACTTCTCATGTGAATCAATTCCATTGACTATGACCAATCAATTGAACATGTGAATCAATTCCTATAATAAATCTTCTCTTATATATACAGTTGGTTCTTGAACAATGTAGGTTTGAAAAGTGTTATTCCACTTATACAGAGATATTTTTTCTAGTGTTTTTGCCTCTACCATGCCAAGACAGAAAGACGAGGCGTCCTCTTCCTCCTCCTTTTCAGTCTATTCAAAGTGAAGACTCTGAAGATAAAGTGATAATTCATTTCTACCTAATGAATAACAAATACAAGCTATGTGATAACTGTTTGTCTTATCAGTAAGACAGGCTATTTGTAGTTAAGAGTTAAGTTTTTTGTAGAATCAAACTTTATACAAAGATTTTCAACTGGGAAGACAGTGACAAGAAAGTAGAGCACAAGCAGGTCTGCAAGCACTTCCAATTCTTCCACACCTGCCACTATGTCTGCTGGACTTTCCTTGGCTTTCTCTGTTGTTCTTTATCTACTGACTCTGCTTCCCCACTAGAATAGCCCTGGGGTCCAGTTGTTCAGAGAAGTCTGGAGTATTTTGAGAGGAAAATCAACAGCTGTTCACTCATTCTGATTCATTTAGTAAATAAATATTCATTTATCATGATCATAACTTATTGCCAGACATTGGATATAAATGGAGAAAGGAAAACACACATGCGCACGCGCACACACACACACACACACACACACGCTCAAAGGCTCTTTGGGGGTTCTTGGCTGTGACTCCAGTATGAATGTGTGGAGGTTTCTTTCTTCACGCCAGCAAGAAATTTTCTGATATCAGGAGGGTGTTTGAGAATTCAACTTTGTTCAGCTCAATTCTGACACTATCAGGAGATAACATCAGACCTTTAGGTGAACATGTTCAGACTTCCAAGGCCTCCTCAATACCAGTTGCAAGCCAGGCTTCTGACCAACAGGTTGTAAGCTTGAGGATTTAAGGACCCTTTCCTCAGACTTCAGACACAAGTCAAACACCCAGATTGCCACCTGTGCTTTTGACAGATCAGCAACAAATTAACAGCTCTGATCACCTCTCTCCTCAGATTTCATTAATTTCCTGGAGTGCCTCACAGAACTCAAGAAGCCCATTTACTCACTAGATGACCAATTTATTACAAAGGGTATAAATCAGGAATGGCCAGATTAAAGAGATGCATAGGGAGGGAATAGCAAAAGGACCCAGAGCTTCCATGCCTACCAGGTATGTTATTCTCCCTAAATTTTCCACATGTTCAGCAACCAAGTACTTTCTGAACCTCCTCTTTTTGATTTTTTAATGGCGGCTCCATTCATGAATGACTGATTAAATCATTAACCACTGGCAATTGATTCTACTTCCAGCTACTCTCCCAGGCCTGGATGTCGGGGAGAGGGACTGAAAGTTCCAATTCTCTATAACTTGGCGGGTCTCCTAGCCCCATCCTTGGGTGTTTCCCAAATAGTTATAACA
This sequence comes from Scalopus aquaticus, assembly GCA_004024925.1. NCBI lineage: Eukaryota > Metazoa > Chordata > Mammalia > Eulipotyphla > Talpidae > Scalopus > Scalopus aquaticus. The sequence continues at coordinate 6,307 of PVIJ01005108.1, forward strand.
AGAAAAACATTTTAAGCTCTCAAATTTTAATCTTAGGCTTTTAAGGAGCTGTGAACCAGGAATTACAGATGTACATCAACCATGTATGAGGTAACCTTGATCATTAGCAATTTACTAAAAATACCATTTCATGTTTCCAGGTATTTTGCATAAAGCTTCTTACAGTATTTTCGTAGCTTTTAAATCTTTCTATAGATACATTGTTTTCTTTTTTAATGTTGTAAATTTATACAATCTCGGGATATTTACTGATTTTATGATAGTAATGGTGAGGAAAATAGAAGTGACTTGGAAATGTTCACATACTCAAGTTGGTAGTAAAAAGGTCAGGTCTACTGATACCAAAGCAGTGAACTTCCCTTGAACCTGCTGCTTTGCCCTAGCTTGTTATCTTAATTGGGTTTAATTTATTCAGAGTCAAATGTAGTTTTCCCATGGTTATGTCTGGACAGAGCAAGTCCCAGTATGAGTGAGGGGATATGATTAGGTGGGAACGTATGACTCACCAACCATCACAATACCCACAAAGGGTTTATTGCAACCATTGTTCTCAGAATTTTGTACAAAACAACACACTAAATATAACACTGCAATTGATGAAAAATGAGTAAATCAAAACCATACTCAATAGATATAAATACTATGGCAAATATGGTATTGATAATGTTAACTTCCATTTGGTGGCAAGAGATGTTCCTATAATTTCTAGATGTACTATTTAGCCAATGTATTTTGCTGGGTTTGATGTATGCACTTAACTCAGTGGACCCCATTTTTCCTTAAAATGCTTTATTGTGAAAAAACGTGATGCATTCATCAATAATTTAGTGAAACATCTCCTTTGTGATGAAAAGTAATAGCAAACAATTAAGAAAAATGTTTCTAACTTATTTCTGCAATTTAGTACATTTTCCATCAAGGAAAAAAAATCCATTAAATCTCTCAATAGGAATTCTCACTGTGAGAAAATGACAATGCTGTTTATTTAGCCCAAGTGGAAAATATCCATAATTATTTTGTTCTCCTTATCTGGATCTCTACCTAGTACCTATTTCACTCTTCTTTTGTAGAACTTAAAACCTCATTTTACTTCAAGTCCACAGCCCAATTATTATTACAGGCAAATTATAGCCATGATATTATTTGGACACTGGAAATGATATAATCCTAAATACAATCCTAAGTATGTGGGTCACTCATTATCAGGAGCCCTTTTAAAATGGTGTCATCTTCCCACCACAATAAAATCTCTCTCTCTCTCTCTCTCTCTCTCTCTCTCTCTCTCTCTCTCTCTCTCTCTCTCTCTCTCTCTCTCTCTCTCTCTCTCCCTCCCTCCTCCTTTTCCCTCTCCTCTCTTCCTTTCCCCTTTCCCCTTTCCCTTCTCCCCTCTCCCCTCTTCTCTCTCTCTCTCTTTTTGTCTGCTTTGAATACTGTGATTGCTAGAGATCCAACAGTCACTTTGAAATAAAAGGGAAATTCTAGAGATGGCAGAACTGAGTTCTTGATTACTGTCAAACCACTCTATATGCATCTGCTAAGCATTTATCCATTGTTCATTGAATATTGTTGATTTGCTCTGATATTCACTTGTTCTCTAATGTTCTTTCCCACTTTTTTCATGTGTAAATGCTCACTTAGGTGGTACCTATTCCATGAAATCAGATGCCACATGGGAGTACTCATTGTTATAGATCTCAACCTGCTTGCATGTTCAAAGACAAAGAGGACTTTTTCACCCATTGGTGTGTCACACCATGTTTACCGTAAACTAATAAACATAGAATGGACTCAGAAAAACTAACTGAAGGAATGAATAAATTAATGTGCCTATGTGACTGATAGGGTTTTTTGTGCGTGTGTGCTATTTTTTGGTTTTCTACTTGTATAGCATTGATATCAGGGGCTAGAATACAGTAGATTTAATTAGGAATTTTTTTGATTGCAAATGATAAAATCCAAGCACACAAAATTTAAACAGGTATTCACGTGGGTAAAACTCATTGGTCACATACAGTCAGCATATTATACCAAAGTGCTCACTGACCTGTAATAATACAACAGACCACAACAGCAACAGCCAAAGGTAAGAACATGATCTAGCCAGCTTGAAAATTTCATGTTCCATAATATTATCTATGCCCATTTCTTATTTCTCCCCAATTTCTACGTTAGTTATTTATGTTCATAACCTATGGCCCTCATTTATAATTTATTTGCAGCAATGTTTATATATGGTTAATTTTCATACACACCAATAGATCAACAAATATTTGTGAAGAAATGAAATCAGGAAAATATGAGTGAACGAAGACATCGTTTTGTCTTAGAAAGCTGGTTCATAATGGAAACATGTTAATAAGGAAAATTTTCTCCTGTGTGGAAGTAAAGACAGATATCTGCTCCAAGAAGAAGTTCAAAAAAAGCAAATATCTACTTCCTAAGGACAAATAAATTTTACAGGATTAATTTGCTCTCCAGAGATGTTTTGATAAAATGTGTATAAGATTTCTTTGAGAGATGTAGAGTTTATATATTTGCTTTTATTTTGTAATTATATCAATGACACCTTTGTGACTGATAATACATTTCTAACAGTTTTCAAAAAGATTGGAAAAAGAGACACCCAGAATGGAACTGAGGGCAAAAGAACCAGTGTCTCAGCATGAAGTAGAGCCAGAAACCAATAGAAAGGATATTAAAGACCGAGAAACTGTAAATTAGGAGTTGTGCCAGTACACAGAAAGGGGCAGCTTTCCTTTCTCCATAAGTCCCCTGGGCTTTTCCAAGTCTCAGTCCAAGCAGAAGAGTGTATACTTATCAGCAGGAATGTAGCCTGTTCAAGAAAAGACACCATGGTGACCAATAATTGATTTGGGCAGTAGAGGAGCCACTTCTCTGTCCACTACACAGTCTCTGGGCAGCCAGGATTTTCTATGTATGCCCTAAGGAGCCAGGAGGCCATCTACCCCTCCTCCCTCTGTGACCTCTAGCCTATACCTGTATTGCATAAAAAAGAAACTGCAAGTTGTCACAGTGAACTCAGTCTACCCAGTGGATAATTTATGCCCATCTTGGGGAGTCAATCAAAGCATAAGCCTGGAACTGATGTTATTTTTGGGAGCCTGCTTCCCTGCAGTGTGAGAATGCAATATTCCCAGGTATATCCTGTGTAGCCTCTATGGCAGGAGAGGGTCAGCAGTATTAGATTCATACCTCCTTCATCCCATTGCATAAGCTCTGGCCCACAGCTTACATAGAAAGAAGCTATGAATAGTTACAGTGAAGTCTGTGTGCCTAGTGATGTTTTGTGCCCACCTGGGCATGTTAAACATAATGCAGGTCTGGTAATCTGTCACTGAAACATAGCAATAGCCATCCTATAGAGGGTCAAAGGACAGGTCCAAGATAGAGGACAGGTAACTGTCTATGTGTTCTCCTTTGCATGCACAATTGCAAGACCACTTAGGTTAAGGGAAAAACAATAGTGTTTATTTAACCAGGGTAAATGAAGAGTTTCTAAGGCCATAAGTAGGTAGCTATCACTTCCCAAATAGTGTCCACAGTATCTATAAGTCCCAAATAAAAGGACGTTCATTCAAGATGTGGCTGTCCTGTCAATGAGGACTTAGAGCTGGCACACCAGCAGGCAGTGGGCCAGGATACAACTCACAGTGGCAAGTGTAAATCCTCACAAGTGCATCACTGAGATGACACCACAGCAGCCTATAGCAACAGTCTGACAGCTGGGCTGGAAAGCACCAGATGCTGGACTAAACAATAACAGAGGCAAGGGCACTAGAAAGCCGTGCCAGATGATCAGAAGAGGTGGACAGCTCTCAGAGGTAACCCAGATGCAGAGTGCCTGTCACCTATCAATAGTGATGGACAGCACTGGCCAGTAGGGCTGGTCACCACTGGTCACCAGAACTCTGTCAGAGACACAAGGTTAACATCCTCCACCAAAAACAAACAGCTCTTTGAGACACCAGCCCAAAGCCTGAGGTTTTCCTTTCAGGCAATGTCAGAGACAGGTGCAGTGGCAAGGTCTCTGTGAAGGTTTTCACCGTCTCTTCTTTCTTTGGCAGACAGCTGCTGGATGAATTTTCTTCTCTTTGGAAGTTGGCTACTGATCCTTCTTTCTTTGGAGGTCAGGAACAGAATCACCTGAGCTGGCACCTGCCCTGCCTCATATCCTCTTTCAATGCCCCCCACCCTATAAGCACAATTACACTGTATTCAATCCTAAGTGACTGGACCATTTAGCACCAGTAAGTTCATTCTTAGTTTTTTATCTGAATAATTAACTAATGAGTTGGGCTTGATCCTGATTTCATTTGCACTTAATTGGTCCATTGGATGATTCGAGTGCCAAATGTAAAAGGGAAAAGTTGGTGCCTACATGGACCTGACCTGCCCTTATCTCAAGACAGGCTCACAGGTGGTTAGCTCTGAGGACCCACAGCCAGAGCCAGCTTTGGTGGGGCCAGGAGGCTCTATGCACCCAGTACACTGTCAGTAAGGCCAAGTGTAACTACATAAAAAGTGTGTGTGTAGTGAGGGGACTGAAACAGCACTGGGACATGGGTCCTGCCATTTTGTCCTGGGGAGCTACAGGCCTCTCTACTGCCTGTGTCAACATGTAACTGTAGTTTCAGTGCTGGAGCTGTCCCAATGGGATTCCGTACTCCTCCCTGAACCAGGGACTAAGGGGTTTGCTCTTGCCCTTTCTGATGGAGTTTGCTCTGGCACAGGGCAACTTTGCCACTACAGCCCCAATGGGGTTGCATGCCATGGGGTGGCATAGCAAGAGAATAACTGCTGTGTCCCATCACTGCCAGCACCTCTGCCATCAACCTGAGCTGCAGTAGGACCAGAAATGCAAGATGACTGCCACCCACTGAAACTTGCTGTTAGTTGCATTGCTTGTCATCAGTACATTTCTGGGGCCAGGTGTTGGAGCCCTGAGTTTTGGGTGTAGGGAGGCTATGGAACTCTAATGTGGCTAGCACCAGGGTCAGACAACAAGCCCCTCCTACTGAAATGGGCTTCTGTGTAGTCATTCTACAGTCTCCATTGCAGGGTGGCCTGGGTGCTGTCCAGAGGCAGTGCTTCTGGGTCACCAGATGGAAACTCTTGCTATTGCCTCTCGAGCCATATGAGCTCCAGAGCTCAAATCCAGCCAGCATTAGCGCAGTGGCTGTCCACAGGCAGCATGCTAAGGCATCGGGGAGGAAAATTCCACCCCTGCTGCTGTTTTCAGAGTGGTGCACACCAGTTACTGACTGCACATGCTGGGGCAGTGGGAAACAGTTGCTGCCACTCAGCTTTCAGGCATAGCTGCCCAGGCAGCTGACTGCAGCAAAACCAATCGTGCCCTACAGCTTGTTCCATGATCCTTCAGTTTCAGAACTAGTATGAGTTCAGGCACTTCCTTTGCTACAAATAGGGGAATGTAGCACTTCCAGGAATATTATTCAAAGTCTTTTTTCAGGAGGCCCTTGGCAATGGGCTTCAGAAAGCCTAAATATGTACCCACTGTTCTCCACTGCACATCTGGGCCTGTTCTCAGTATGTGTAGTAAGAAACTATGAGTAACCACAGTGAATAAAGTCTGTGAAAGCAGACATCCTGGTTGCTAGTGGCCAGTATGGGAACGCAAGGTGGTTCCTGCCTCCCCCTAGCATACTCTGATGGACTTCCCCTGAAACTCCCAACTTGCTAGTGCTGGAGAGTGGGGAACTCCTCAAGAGAAGATCTAAAATAACAAAATGGAAGACAAAGACAATCCAAAACAAGGGAGCATAACAGCATATTCAAAAGGCACAGAGTGAGCACATGTATCAGAAATCAAAACCCAACTTTATTCTGTCTCCAGGAAACTTTCTTAAGCTCTAGCAATAAATATTGGTTCAAAGCAAAGGATCAGAAAACAATCCTACAAGTAGCAGGCCCCTAAAAATGGCAGAGACAGTCATATTTGCATGAGATAAAATGGACTTCCAGTTAAGAAAAAAGTTAGCAAGAAACAGAAATGTACATTATATAATGATTAGTTTCAAACTCAGGGAAACATAATACTCATCAAAATAACTGCAATGAATGAAGAGGCATTGATATTTATAAAATAACTATTACCAAACCTAAAACTAAACACTGACAGCAGCACAATAGTAGTAGATACATTGATACTACATTTTCACCAACCAGACAGAAAATTAACGGTGAGACAATAACCTTAAAGGATTAGTGTACAGGAGCTCACCAGACATTTATAAGAGACCAAGAAAGCTGAGTAAACATTACTTTCAAGGGCACATGTAACATTCTCTAGAATAGGCCACATGCTGTCTCACAAATTAGTGTCAATAAATTTATGAAGCTTGAAATCAAATGGTATCTCTTCTAATCAGTGTTATCAAATAGAAATCAGTCAAAAAGAAAGGAGGAAAAAATCTCCAAGATATAGAGATCAAACAACACATTACTGAACAACCATTGGATAAATGAAGAAATGACAAATAGATAAAATAACTCTCAAACCTATAGCTCATAGCAAGAGCAGTACTAAGTGGTAAGTATAAAGTAATGAAGTTCCATATTAAGAAAAAAAGTGCTCAAATAATCAAATCTCTTAACACAGGGTTCTAGGAAACAAGAACAAACAAAAATCAAGGGCTATTAGAAGGAAGGAACTAGTAAAAGTTTGAGCAGAAATTATCAAAGTAGAAATCAAAAAGCAGTGAAAAGCATAAATTAAATGATATATGAAACCAAATCTAGTTCTTTGAAAAAATCAATAAAATATATAGCCCTCTATCTAAAAATCACTAAAAGAAAAACTGAGAAAAATATAATGAATAGAAACAGAAATGAAAGAAGAGAAGGTATAAGACACATTTCAGAAATACAGAAGATTATTTAAGATTTCTATGAACTGTTATCTATATGGAAACACATTGTGTAATACGGATGAAATGGACAAATTCTCAGAAATCTACAACCTTCAAGATGAAATCAAATTAAATACAAAACCTAAGCAAACCAATCACAAGCAAGGTACTTGAAACAGTAAGATGAAATAATACCTACCATTCTCAAATTCATCCAAAATATAAAGAAAGAAGAGATGCTTCCAAACACAGTCCATGTAAAACATCACTTTGATACCAAAATCTTAGACAAATATATTTTAAAAAGAAATCTATACACCAATTTCCCTGATGAACATAGAAGTGAAAATCCTAAACAAAATCTTGCAAAATAAATTCAATAAATCAGTGGGTAGTCTATAATGACCAAGTGGGATTTACAGTAGAGATACATGGATGCTTCAACATCTGAAAATTAATCAATATAATACACTACATGAACAAAAGGAAAGAAAAAAATCATATAATTATATCAATAGATGTATAATATCAATCGATGTATAAAATACATTCAAAAAACTTCAGAATCCATTTATGATAAGAAACCCTCAAAAACCCTGGGATAGGGCCTCCCTGGTGGCTCAGCGGTTGAGCGCTGTGCTGTGGAGCTGTCAACAGCATGCGATGCGAGTTCGATGCCCAGCCGGGGAGAATCCCACATGGTGCGGCAGACCTCTCCTGCCTCGCCCGCTGCTCCCCTCAGCAGTGTATTTCTGATCTGCCTGTTCTGCTCCCCACTCTGTCTCTGGTGAACCCTCTCGCCACCCCACACCTCTGGCCTATACCCCAGCTTGTATGTATAAATAAATAAATCTTTAAATTAAAAAAAAGGAACTCATTTAGGAAAAGGGCACAAAATGGAATAGAAAAGAACACAAGGGACCATGGAGATGGATCACGGGTGAAATGGTGGTGGGCTACCCAAGGGGAATACAAAATGTAAAAGACATAAATAACAAAAAATATATATATTTATAAAAAAATAAATAAAAAATAAAAAAATAAAAATAAAACAAAACAAAACAAACAAACAAACAAAAACCCTGGGATAGATGGAACATACCTCCACATAATGAAGTCCATGTACAACTAACCCACAGTCAACACTGCACACAATTGTGAAAAACTGAGAACATTTCCTGGCAAGATCTGGTATAAGACAAGGATGTCCACTTTCACCACTACTCTTCAACATATTATTCTAAGTCCTAAGTAGAGGAGTTAAGTAAGAGAAAGAGATAAAAGGAATACAAATTGGGGAAGAAGTAAAACTACCACTATTTTCAGATGACATGATAATATACACAGAAAACTTTTAGGTTTCAAATAAAAAAGTAAACGAAAGAATAAACCCACACAGTAAATTGGTAGGGTAAAAAAATATATTTATAAAAATCAATTGCGAGCCTCCCCTGTGGCTCAGCGGTTAGGCGCTGCGCTGTGGAACTGCCACGCAGTTGCGACACAAGTTCGACGCCAGCTGGGGAAATTCCCACATGGTGCGACAGACCTCTCCTGCCTCACTCCCTGCTCCCCTCAGCAGTGTATTTCTGTCGATCTGCCTGTTCTGCTCCCCACTCTGTTTCTGGTGAACCCTCTCGCCACCCCATGACTCTGGCCTGTGCCCCAGCTTGTATGCATAAATAAATAAATCTTTAAAAAAAATCAGCTGCAAGTCTATGTCCAATTATATAGAAGAGAAATAAAGCAAAACAATCCCATTCACAAATGCAACAAAAAGAAATATAAACAAGAGTAAGCTTAACAAAGTAGGTGACAAATCTATGTAATGAAAATTATAAAATATTGTTTTACAAAAGAACCACAAAAAATATAAACAATATTCTCTGCTCATGTATTGGAAAAATTAACATTGTTAAAATTCCCATACTTGGGGCCTCTCTGGTGGCACAAGAGGTTAAGTCTCAGTACTATGAGGTTATCGGCAGCCAATGCAGCGTGAGTTTGATCCCTGGCCAGAGAACTAACCCAGATGGTGCAGCAGACCTCTCCTGTCTCCCCTGCTGCTCCCCCCAGCAGTGTATTTCAATCAATACACCTGTTCTGCTCCCCACTCTGTCCTCTCTGGTGAATCCTCTCAACCCCCCCCACCTCTGGTCTACACCCCAGCTCTTGTATGTGTAAATAAATAAATCTTTTTAAAAATTAAATTATAACTAACACTTGCAACTCAACCAAAAGATAACCAATAACACAATTTTTAAAAAGGGCAGAAGAGGTTGAAAAACACTTCTTCAAAGAAGACCTATGTATGACCAACAGGTACATGAAAAAATGCTCATCATCTCATATCACCAGGGAAATGAAATCAAAACCACAATTAGATACTATATCACACCTGTGAAAATGGTCCTTATCAATTGACCAGTAACTACGGTGTTAGCAAAGATATTGAGAAAAAAGAATACTATACAATGCTGGTGGAAGTGTATATTAGCCTATCCCCTGTGGAAATGTATTAAGCTTTATTATATATAGTTCTAACACATGACACAGCAACTCCACTCTTTGTGATATCTACCCAAACAATGCAAATACACTAAAGGGATATATGCACTCCTATGTTCATTGCAGCTCTATTTACAATAGCTAAGTTATGAACAAAATCTAAGTACCCAAGTACAGAAGAGTGGATTAGAAATATGTTATATGTATATATGGATACTACTAAGCTATAACAAAGATGTACTCTTGCTATTCAGAGCAGCATGGATGGAGCTGGAAGGGATTATACTAAATAAAATAAGTCAGAAGGAGCAAGACAAATACCAAATGGCTTCACTTGTATGTGGAATATTGAGAAGCAAAACAAAGGTCAGATGAAACCAAACCCATAACAATGTCTAGAAATCTGTTTGCAGAATTTTGGCTACAGATAGAATAAATGAAGGAAGAAAACAGAGTGAAGAAGGTTCACAATGGGCCATGGTAGAGAACTTGGCTGTGTTGTGGTGACATCAGAGGTGTGATCCTATGCCTTTGAATCACATACAGTGTTGTAATCCAGAGTTACCTCAATTTAAGAAAAAAAGACCAAGATGAAATAAAACAGATAAAGACAAACACCATATCTGTTTACTTTCAATGAAATAAAAGAAGTATATACAAACAAGATCAATATCATAGTTATAAAGGGAGGGGGTTGAGGTTTAGGAGAAATGAGTGAAGGAGATCAAGAGGCACAAAAAATAAGCTACAGGGACACAGTGGGTTTCACAGGCAATAATATAGTATTGCAAATTTAAAAAATTGCCAAAAATGGATGGAAATAAACTTATCATGTGATAATTTTGCATTGCATATCAATGTCAAAAATTATGCTATACACATGAAGCAAATATTATATGTTAATTATACTTCAATAAGGAAAGAAAAGAATTTGAAAAAGAATAAAAGTTTTAATCCAAAAACAAATGAATAAATATGCAAATAAACAAACTAATAACTCATAGTTCCATTCAGACAGAAAAAGTTTTGATTTAGCTAAATTATTCACATCCTATGCATGAACATTAAATAGTAGGGGATGGGAGTTAGGTGTGTGTTTTTGGTAAGATATTTTGGAGTGATCACATCCATCTATTTTTTAATTCATTAACCATGAAGATAAACTAACAGTTCTTGAGCCCTCTAATTTTTAATATTCTAAAAATGTATTTGTTTGCTCTTTGCAGTCTTGATTTTGTTTGAGGGTTTTTGATACAGCATCTGTTTAAATACTTGGTGAAAAATAAATGCTATAATAAAAATTAGATTACTGGATCTGGAATAATCACGGTGATCTCTGTCTTATAAAGTACTTTAAGCAGAATGTTTTCAAAAGAAAGTTATTTTTTAAAAAGTTGAGTGACCTTAACCTCAAAAATCTTAAGGCAAATGTTTAAAATACCTGCATGATTTATAAATACAATGACATTTTCAACATTAACATAAGATTTGACCTTTTGGTCAAGTCTTCTGGGATATGGTGTTTTAGCATTGGGTTTCACATTTCTTCCTGTTTATTCTTTAAAGACATATCTTAAACCATAAACTTCAAGAACATAGCAGCTCAAAGCCTGGAAAAGAATCCCTAGGAGCAGAACATTGCAGAGTAAGACTCAATTAAATTTTAATCTTTTCAAGGAAAAAGATCTAGAGTAGTTACATTTCCTCCTTACTTACACTGGATCCCTAAAAATGCAAAGAAAGATGCTGGCAAAGATATAATTACATTCCAAGAAACATATTAAAGAATCCGTTTTACTACAATATAGGCATGTTCATGTTTCACAAATTTTATTTATTGATTCAACAATAATAAAAACTAAACATTACAGCTTCCATTTTGATCAGACTAATTAGAATTGGTGAAAAATCATATAACCCTAAATTATATCTTCTTTAAGAAAGCCTATGTCATGTTCTAAATGTTGGTCATCAAAACTAATCATGATTGACTTAATCCTTACCATTTAAAAATATCTCTATTATAGAGTGATACAAAAGAAAGATTTACGTTAATGATTTTTTTATTTAATAAAGAAATGGAAAATAAAGAGTTTTCTTTGATCACGTGTTACTATTACTTAGGAATTTAAAGCTAAATGTTTATATGACATTAATGTGGTCCTTCACTGAAGTTTTAAAACATGGTTAAAGAACATTAAGAAATAGTTGAATCTGACTACCAACTATTTTCAGTAGTATATAATGATTTTACTCATTTTGCCATTTATAAGACACAAAACTCAACTTTATAAAGATTTTTAGAGTTACAGCTCAACACGATTTTATATCTTAAAATACATTAAGGCCAACTTTGACAATGACATAATTTGTAGAAAATTAAAAATGCATTCTTGAAAGTGTTTAATTACTATACATTGTGTTAACTTTGCTTGCATACAGAAGATAATGAGATATCTGCACAGATCATTGGTCCTCAAACTGAAATGTGTATCAGAAGCACCAGGAACATTTGTTGAAACCCAGATTGCAGGACTCCAGTCTTAGAGATTCCGATTCTAGATTTGGGCCTGATAATTGGCATTTCTATCGAGCTTTCAGGAGATCCTGATGCAGTTGACAGTCACTACCACACGTTGTGCACAGTACTTTTTAATCCAAATTAAGAAAGAGAAAATACATCCACATTATATTTCTTTCTACAGCCACCTAAAATTCTAACCTTAAAAATTATGACAAAACTCTTATAAATGATACAAAGAACTCAGCCACATTTGCTGAAAGGTTGACTCAAAAGCTTTTTAATTCCTATTCTTTTTTAAGAAAAATGTTTTTATTAAAAAATTGGCAATTTTTTCATGTCATACCATATGTCATTAATCAGGATTAGGAAAGGTTTACATTTACATCTTTGAATTGTTATTCAGATAAACCCAAGCATATCCAGCAAAAAGATGACAAAATATGACAACAATTCTAAGTACTAAGTTCTATACAAATAAATTAAGCACATTTTCAACCTTAGTAGCCTGTTTCCTTAAAGGTAAAATGCAATGTTGAGAATAGACAATCTCTGACAGTCTTTCTATCCATTTAAATGTCTGATTAGACTCTATCGACTCAACCTTGCTATGTTGACCTCACCTTAGCTTAGCAAAGGGAGTAAATGTATTAGAAGAACTTCCCTAAAGTCTACAGGAAAAAAAACAACAACACAAATTTTCAGTTTTCTGGTTATTAATAAACAATGCTTTTCAAAATTGTAGGAATCTGACTGCCTAGAGAATGCCTTCCAGGCCTTAGTTGCTCATTTGCTCCTTTAATCTCCGAGCATTAATTGTAACAAATTCTAAGGTTTTATTCCTTTTAGTGATGCTTTATTCAGTGCTTAGATGGGTATGTGATGTAGGTGGTAATGGTCAGCAGATGGATGGAGAGTAGATGCTGGAGTTTGTTGCTCCTCAGTAGCAAAATTAATAAAAACCTGCCAAGAAAAAAAGAGAGGGGAAAAAAAAAATAACCTATAAGCATATTCATCAATTCATTCTCAACTACAAACTCTGAAAGCACCACCCAACTTTTACTGAATTCCACAAATGGTTAATGACTACCACCCCATCTTTTAGCATAAACATGTGAATCCAGTAAGGTCCTAACTGCAAGAATGATAAGCACTTCTGAACAATTATGAAATCACCTGGAAATTACTGATGGCTTTAGAATAAAGTTGTAATTTAATTATAGATTCTGGTAGTCATTAAATTACACACTTTTCTTACCAAAGTTAGCTATCAGTCACACCGGAGTGCCCTCCAACCTTTGGCTGATAGAGATGGAAAGGATGATGGTCATGATTTACCTCTTAAATACTCACTGCTCGAGAACAAATGGAAGTCCTGTTGAATTCATGCATTGAGTGGAGAGCATACAAAACTAAACTTCATAACTTTCACTAAACTATCAGAATTTTGTAAAATCAAAGAGCAATTAATGAAAGAAATGTATTCTCAAAAAGTAATCTGGCTGGATTGGGCCTCCAGGGCCTACCAAATATAACCAGCTGCATTAGTCACATACTATACCTGTTCCAAAGTAGTTTGGTTAATGGAATAATATTTGATATCCAAGACGTTCTTATTGTTCTCTAGTACTTTGAATAGATCAGCTAAGCATGCCCATCGTTTTGGTAAATGATATTCCAATAAATTAAGTCGCTGCCCCTAGAAGCCAAAAATAATGTGTATCACATGATTAGCAATAATTAAACATAATTAATCACATTCTATTTAATTGTCAATAAGCCATATCTTTTCAAAGGCATATTTAAATACTGACTAGGTGTGAAGGTCAGGTTTGTGAGTATACAAGAAATGCTTAATGGTGAGAATTTACCTTTGGGCATGTTTGACAAGTGGTATTTCACAGGGTAAGTCACTACTTTTGCCCCTATGTAACCCACCTTGCCACAAGCATGGTGAAGACCTCTCTAAGGGGTAATATGATAACTGGACTCATTTGAGAAATGGGAAGTCACCATAGCAGAAAAGAAATATAGGCACAAACCCTAAACATCACACAGAGGACAGCTCAGTTCCCAGCTGTCCTTAGTATTTCTTGAACAACACTTGATGAGATAAATGTTCTGAGCTGTGTTTTCATATGTGCAAATGAGGATAACAGTAACTCTCTGAGAGGTCATTAAAAGTGGCATTTGAGGGCCTCCCCGGTGGCGCAGCGGTTGGGCGCTGTGCTGTGGAGCTGTTGGCCACGGGCGATGCCGGTTCGACGCCCAGCCAGGGAGAATCCCACATGGTGCGGGAGACCTCTCCTGCCTCGCCCGCTGCTCCCCTCAGTAGTGTATTTCTGATCTGCCTGTTCTGCTCCCCACTCTGTCTCTGGTGAACCCTCTTGCCGCCCCGCGCCTCTGGCCTGTACCCAGCTTGAATACACAAATAAATAAAAAATTCTTTAATAAAATAAAATAAAATAAAATAAAAATAAAAGTGGCATTTGAGAATAATGCCCACATACTGCACAAAATTGTTCTCTATGCTTTTACTCAGTGGTTTATGTTTAAATAAATAGGTAATGGCTGCTTTAGAAACTACTAGGTAACAGCTACAACCTAGTAGAAACTACAATAAATTGGAATCACAGGTTACCCCCAATTGTCAACAGTGCTTCTTAAATGTTCATGTGCATGGCAAATTATTAAATTGCAGATTTGGATTCAATATACTGGGACCTGAGATTCTGCAAATTTAACTGTTCCCATGTCGTGAAGACACTACTGGTTCAAAGGCCACACTTTGAATTGAGTTTGCAGAGAATTATGATCCCTGGGAAAGGGTACTTCCTATGAAATAATGCTGAAACCGCCAAGCTTATAAACCAGCAATCAAATGGAATAAATTATTTTTTGTGATTTTCCATCCTGAAAAAAACTAGCTGTGTAATGGTATTGTGCCCACAGAGAATGAGGACCACAGTCTACAACAGATTGACAGGCAAGTTTGTCACCCTTTCCAAGGGTCAATCAATATCTGCTGTACATGCTGTTTTGGTGAGAAGGTATTGCCTGTACTTTGTCAAGAGACAAGAAAATAGGCAACATCTCATGACAGCCAAGAACTAAAAGAGCAAAAATATATTCAGAATATTTTTAAGCTGAAAACAAAGAAGCAATGTAAAATATTAGTGCTACCTTAAACTGGATTGCTGGAAAACAGAGCTTCAAACAGTCAGAAATAGCGCTATGTTGATTTGCTTTCTGATCGAGCCAAACTCGGACTGTGTAACCATCACCAAACCTGGGAGTTGAATGACATAAGATAAAGTTACTATGTTAGTGAGCGAAAGGCACGGAATTCTAAGTCCATTTTCACAAGGAGGCAGTAAAAGAAAGTCCTTCCAACTGTTGGAAGATTTTGAATTCTAAAATATATTAAGCTCAGAAATTAATGTCAACTCATTTATACAGTTCACTATAATTCAATTCATACTGACACAGATACTTATATTTAAAAGTAATCAACAAATCCTGGAATCAACATCTCTTCAACGGAAAAAGAAAGGTTGAAATGCAAACTGTGTAAACAAAGTACTGGTTACACAAAATCAGAAACTAGAATCTGTCCCTGAGAAACATCATTGCTTCAAGGTCTGTAATTATTAAAATGTGAATGGGAAAGATGAAAAGGAATGCATAAGTAATCTAGCCAGGCATGTTTGTTTATCGTTAAAACAATGATTTCAATTGCACTTTAACTCAGCATGTCCAGGACTGTGGGGAAAGCTATCAGCTTGAAAAGTGTTTTTCCAAACACTGTAGCGGTACCGTCCATAGTCCTGCTGGGGTCCAAGTCACGACACATGAGGTAATAATTATATCATAGAGAAATTTCAAATAGTAACTCCAAGAATTTTAAAAGCTTACAAAAGCTATTATTCTACTGGTGGAGAAATCCCAAGATAATCTATGTTTCAGTCATGTGACTCACTCTGAAAGCACCCTCAATAATCCTTTTCACAGTTATTTTCTTGCCTCCTTCCCAGACATCAAATTTCCTCTGAAGTCTGTGTGTAGTCTGAAAAAACTTCAGTTTTAAAGAATTTATAGCTAAGGAATTATTGGGGATACTGATAAATCATAGTAAACTCATACAGAGAAGCATATTCCTGGCATCTTAGAGTTTTGGAGGTGAACGCATGGGTCAGCACAGCAGGTGTGTGTTGCAGCCACATGTATATGTGAGACATTGTACTATTGACTTTCAAGAGTCATCCAACTCCATCATCACCAAATCCTGCTAAGAGGGTATGACTTTCAGTGTGCCAAGTAAGGAAGAGACTGAGACACAGAGAGTTTCTTTATTGGGCATCCCACAATGCAGTGTGTGCTGAAGATAGCTCCAGATATGTCCTGATGGTGGGGGTGTGGTGTGGTGAGATGGAGATGTAGTCCTGGACTGGTGACTTTAGGACTTTCATGATATGGCACATCTCAGGGTTGTGCTCCTGGCAGTGGATCTGCATGGATGGCTTGGATTTGAATCCAGCTCTTCCCTCTTGTACTAGATGACCCTCGGGAGTCAGCTTTTCTAATTTCATTGATCTCATGTAGAAAATGGGCTGATAGTACCAACTTCTTGGTTAAAAAAAAAAAAGATTAGAGGATTGAGTTAATTAAACCTTGACAGGACAGTAGGACAGCAGGACAGTATCTGGTCTATGTGAGTAAATCAATAAATAGTGAGACTTAGGAAACTGCATAGAATATGACCAATATGGAAGAACAATCTGGTGTGAAGGAAATCACAATTTATTTGGGAAACTTAGAGGAAACTGTTGAAATATGAATATGAAGCACTCAGTGGAGTAATGAGAAAGCAAGCAGAGAGGTAAACTCACTCTTTTATGTTCAAGAGAAAATGTTCCTAAAATAGATTAATATTGCTCAGGATCTCCCTAGCATAAGATTTCTGGACCAAAAATAACAAAGGCATGATATCTTCAATAACTAAAATAATATCTGTAGATTATCATATTAATTTATGATATAAGTATCTAATTTATATTAACTTTACTTTCTCAGTCTTTCTATACCTGCACATTTTTGCCAGTCACCTAAATTCCATAAGCATTTATTTACCTATTGCACTTTCCATAGTCTAAAGCTTTCAAAATAGCCAAGGAGTCATTCATTGATATTTCATTCATTGGCCTAACATTTCTAAATAATTCATTATGTCCACATCATTTGCACAGGCAAAAAAAATAACAGCGTTATCTCCCAGTGAATTATGCAGGAGAAGTATTTACAAACTGTGATACAACATTTAGGTACCACAAATATTAAATTACGTGTGTGTGTGTATACACACACACACACACACATATACATATATATATTTACATATATGGGTATAATATTATATATGTGTGTGTGTGTGTGTATCCCAAACATTAAATGTTATATACACACACACACACACACACACACACACACACATATATATATATATATATACACACATATATGTATATATATATATTAAACTTTATATGTGGGTATATATACATATATATTACATATAATCAGTGCTAAAAAAGAATGAGCAATGTACCAGTGAATAGTAAACAAAGGCATATATCTTAAAAGTCAGACATTCCCAGAGTACAGTGAGTGAATGAGGAAGGGTTAGCTGGTCAATGTTACAAATGTTTATGTGAGTAGCTGTGTGCTGTTGGTGGCCTTGGATTAGAAACTTACTTTGATCTCAATCCTTACAGGGATCCTGCTGTTAGCAGAGGAAGCAAGAGAAGAGCATCATACATATTAGCTTTGTCATTCACCCACTCTGAGCAAGGCACTTACCACATATTACCCACATTTAATACCCAAAAGTTTTGATGTTTCCATTTTACAGAAATGAATTAAAACTGCATAGTGGTCAGTTAACAGTTAACTGTCCAATGTCATGCAACTCAAAGGTGTTAGATGAGGGTAGTCCCCTGCCCTGGTCAATGGAGTGCCTGCCTCCTTCTAGCAGTATCTTTTCTAATGGGTCACACTCAATGCATTATATATATTAATGTGTTCCCATCAATAATTCATTTTAACCTTACAATCACACTGCATATGAACTAGATTATATGGCATTTTCTTTCTATAAAACGCAAAGCTGTGGGCCTCCCTGGTGGCGCAGAGGTTAGGCGCTGCGCTGTGGAGCTGTCGGCAGCAGCGATGTGAGTTCGACGCCCAGCCCAGGAGAATCCCACATGGTGCGGCAGACCTCTCCTGCCTCGCCCGCTGCTCCCTTCAGCAGTGTATTTCTCATCTGCCTGTTCTGCTCCCCACTCTGTCTCTGGTGAAGCCTCTCGCCACCCCACACCTCTGGTCTGTACTCCAGCTTGTATGTATAAATAAATAAATCTTAAAAAAAAAAATGCAAAGCTGTGAGGTCCAAAGAAGTCTGAAGAGCTCTCAGTCACTCCAGCTTGTTATCGGCAGACACAAGACAAAACTGACATTCTTACTACAAAACCATGTCCCTCCATGGCAAGTTCCTTTATTATTTTAACTTAACACTTTGTAGTCCACTCACGTATTAGTACGTGTTTTTGTCACCAGTATCAGCTAGCCGCTCACGTATTAATACATGTTCATCTAGTCTCCGGTTTTTCACACCACGGTGGAATTATTTGGAACTATTAGGAGTTATTTCTTTGATTGTACTCAGTTTAGAAGCTTTACACATTTTTTGGTGAAAATATAAGGTGTTTTATGAGAGATATTTCAGTTTTTTAATATCCAGTAGTTCAGGAGTTGCGTGTGTTTTATTGAATGATTATACCATTCATACGGTGGCACAGAAAATGGCCGGCCCCAAGGGCTGGTAAATTTAAAGGGCACTGGCACACGAAGTGTTAAGTTTGGTTAAGAAAAATTTCTAATCATTGTATATGCAAATCATAATGACTGTAAGGATTATGGATTGAAGATATTAACGTAATGAGTCTCTGATAAATAATAAAGAGTGAGCAGCGCCTGGCAACCGGCACTGTTCTTCCTCTTGGGGAAAAAACTGTAGAGTTGATGACACAGCCCAATGTTAAAAAGGAGCTTTTTATGTTACATTTGAGATTCCTTCATGGAGAGTTCAGAGTGTCACTTTGTTAAATGATCCCACTAGTCACCAATTCATAGTTCAGAGTTTGGGTCAGAGTTGTCACCAGGACAGGTCACTACAACCGTTTCATAATTAGAAATCTTTGCTCCAAACTCAAACCCCTAATCTCAGTCCACCAGGTTTTCCATGATCTGCTGAAGCCACCATCTATGGTTCTCTTCATTCACTGGATCTCTCTCCTCAATTCATTCAAAACACACATTCAATGCTTATATGAAAGGTCATATTCTAGGTGAGGATGTCTTTGCTTTGAAAAGTTCCTTTGAGCTTTTGGGAATCGTGATGTCCCCTATGAATCTAGGAGCATGGTACATCCTTCTATCACATAATGTTACCGCTGAGCAAACAATGGATAAGTCCCATAGGACTTCTTCTTGGGAGCCCAGCTCCTATTTGATGTACAAATGATTGATTTAAATTCTTCCTTAGATTTTGGTGTAATTGGAATAATGTTTCTTTGTTTGCTGAACAGCACAATATGCTGAATATATAATTATCTTTCCTTTAGGAGTAATAAAAAATGATCAATTTATTTTTTGTACTGTTGGTTGGCACAAAACAAAAAAATTATTATCTCACAGTTCAAGGTTATAAGTTGGAAATTAAAGTGCAAGAAGTCTTTGTGCTCTCCTGAAGTTTCTAGGGAAGAATTTATTTAATCCCTTCTCTTAACTTCAGGTGATGCTGCACTCCTTGGTGTCCTTGCCTTGGAGATGCCTACCAGCAATCTCTGCCACCATTAGCAAATGCTATACTTTCAGTGTGTCTGCAACTATATGTCTTCTTTTGTTTTTTATCATATCATTAAAAACAATTTTATTGAGGTATCATTGCTTCATAACAATAGTTTCAGGTGCAGATCATTTAAAATTAACATGTGTACTACATTGTTAATAATACTATATTGTTAGTAACTTAAAACTATATTATCCTTTAAAATTATATTACCCTTTAGCATGCAATTAACTCCTTTAACACTGCTTACCCATCCTCCTTCCCCTTTCTTATCTGGAAACCACTAAATTTCATTTTACAATCTAAAAGTTTATTTTACCTTATTTTGTTCATTTTTTGTGTTTTTGTTTGTTTGTTTGTTTAAAAGAGTTGTTAAGGCATGGTACAACAGTCAAGACAGCAGGATGAACATATAAGTATCCTCCTCTCTACTATGGAATTATTTTCAACCCAACAAGCAAGCTAGATAATTTTGTTTTCATGGATCTGAGACTATAGCTGTAACACTGGGTCCCTTAGTCAACCTCCAGCATTATTTCTTGATTCTGAATATTTTCTTTCATTTCAGAAATAACATAATCTAGACAGAAAAAACTGACGAACTTTAAAACTGAGGATATTGCAAGGGTTTTTCTATATATATTAATTTTCAAATTGGCATTTCTTTTCTTGAGTCCTTTCATTTTTAAAAATAAGCTTGGAATATAAATTAACTATTGTCCATGAAATTAGAATTCTGACGACCATAGTTTCCACTACACGTAACATAAGATGTTTGTTTCCAGCATGGAGGAATACCAAAAAGTTCTTGATTGTTGAAATAAATTATTTATGTGATTTTTTTATTAATAGAAGAATAACAAAAGTTCCTAAATGTGCAAAAATTATGCTTCAAAGGCCAATGAGACCTTATAGAAAGGGTTTCAATAAGCAGACTATTTAATGTAGTAGAAAGCCACCTAAACAATCTGCAAAAGCAATAGGAGCTCATGTGGTGCTATAGTCTGTAGACGCCCTACACAGCTCCCCTGAATCTTAGTGAGAGAACCTGGCACAGAATAAAAATGTTTCAAAGTGGCACAGTATCTTGAAGCAAATGAATTCCAAAGCTTGATTATCAAAAAGAAGGACATTTCTGTAGTACCCATCCAGAGTACCAGAAGGAAAAAGTCTTTGGGAAAGGTAAATGTTCCTAGCAATTAAATAGATGCCTTACAAAGTAGTGATTATAATAATGTTAGCGAAATAAAGGAAATTATGATTAAAGAAGTAAAGGAAGATTTGATTATAGTGCCCACGAAGGAGACAATATCAATAGAGATAGAATTGTTACAAAAGAAACAAATGAAAATTCTAACGTTACCTAGGATAATTAAAACAAAATATTCACTCAAGAAGGCCAGTAATTAAATTTGTTGAACAAAGAATGAATCTTTCAATATATTTCTAACCATTATGCTGTCCAAAAGTGGAAAAATAAAGAACCACAAAGAGTAGGATTTATATTAACAAGATTAACAGTAGACTTCTTATCAAAAAAAGTGTCAAAAGATTAATGATCTTTAGATAAAAGGAAGAGTAAGAGGCTTCACTGAAAAGAAAAAAAAAAAACCCTAAAAGAATTTATCAACACAAAACCTCACGTGAATGAACTCATAAACTTATAAAGCAACAGATGAATAAATATTGAGGAAACAAACACCTAAATTACTTAACATGGAAGAGGAGAAAAATAGTAAATTGGCCCAGAAGAACCAACCAGAGATTGACAGGTCACACAAATGACCCGTCATGTATTAACATCAGTAGAACTCTCAAAGAAAAAATAATAGAAAGGACACATAAGATAATAGAAATGGGAATTATAAAAAAAAAGAATGGGAAGCACATATAAAAGACAAGACAAACCAAAACACAAACAACGAAATGACGATGAACATTTTATATCTCAATAATGACCTTAAAATTAAATGGCCTGATCTCTCCAGTCAAATATTAGTGTGGATGAATAGATTTTAAAACAGTCCAATTTTTGCCATTTACCAGAAACTCACCATATCAATAAAGATATGTGTAGACTTAGTGTTAAAAGTTGGATGACAGCAAATGCTGACCAAAAAAAGAAAAGAAAAAAATCAGGAAATCAGGAACAACTATAGTTATATCTAATAAAACAGACTTTAAATTCAGAAAGGTAGTAAGAATTAAATAATGACACTATATTATGATTAAGGGTCTAATATAATAAGAAGAAATAGCACTCATAAATATACATGCATACCACATGTTGGGGCACTAAGATACATAGGACAATTATTAACAGAACTAAACAGAAACATTGATAACAACATAATAGTATACAACACACAATAATGGTAGACAGCAACAAGACAAAGTATAAATAAAGAAAAAAAAACTGCTTTAAATGAGGAGCTAGACCAAATAGTTTTAATAGGTATTTACTGAACACTTCATCCAAAAGATGATGGCGAAACGTATTTTTCAAGTGCATATGAAACATTTACAAGGGAAGACCATAACGTTGTATACAAGTCAATTGTCAATAAAATTACAAAGATTGAAATTATACCTAGAAACTACTTTGACCACAGTGCTTTTTACATAGCAATAAACATGAAACAAAATAAAGAAAATAATTCCACTTTTAATTGCTTGAGAAAGAATTAAATACTTTGCAATCAACCTTAAAAAAAAGAGGTAAAAGACCTACACAATGAGAACCACAGGATGTTATTAAATGACTTAGATATAAGAAGATAAAAGTATATACCATGCTAATGGGTGGAAAGAATCAATAAAATTAAAATGACTATCTTGTCGAAAATGATATACAAATTTTATGCATTCCCCATCAAAATCTCAGAAATGTTTTTTAAAGAATCTGAACAAAAAATATTAACACTATAAAGAAACACAAAAGGTCTTGAAATGCAAAAACAACCTTAAGAAAAAAGGAGAGAAATGGAAGTATCACATTCCTGAGTTTAAACTTTATTATAAGGCAACCGTATTAAAAACAATACGGTATTAGTGCAAAAATACATGCAAGGACCAATTAATAACAATTGAAAGTCCAGGAATAAATCCTCCCATATACCAGTGCCAAATCTATGATAAAACATCAATGACCATAAAATGGGGAAGGATGTTCTCTTTGATAAATGGTGCTGGGAAAGCCACACACAAATGAATAAACGTAGATTGCCCATCAACACCACACACAAAAATAAATTCAAAATGGATTAATGATCTAGATGTAAGCTCTGTAACAATAAAATATATAGAAGAAAATTTTGGCAATACCATTCATATCAAAAATAAAGATATTTGTAGTGACTCAGTAACTATGGCAAAGACATTAGACAATTGGGATTGGGATTAACTCAATTTTAAAAGTTTCTATACAATGAAAGAAAATACAAGACAATTAAACAGATGTTACCGAATGAGAGATGACGTTTGCAAATTATATAACTGGTAAGGGATTAATATCTAAAATACATACAAACTTATACAATTTAAGAATCCAAAAGCAGATAAATGAATTAATGGGCAGCTGATGTGAACACTTTACCAAAAAGAATAAGCAGAAGTCAAAAATACATGAAAAAAATTTCATTGTCACTTCTAATAAGAGAGTCATATTAAAACTACAATGAGATATCCCCTCAAACCCAGGAGAATTGGTACTATAAAAAAGACTCCTAATAGCAAGTGCTGAAGAAGATGAGAAAGGAGTTTATCATTATGCTGTTGATAGGAATGTGAACTAGTGAAACCACTGTAGAAATCAATCTGGATTATCTTAAAAATTTTAAAACTCAAGTCCTCCCTGTTGGCACAACAGGTTAAGTCTCAGCCTATGAAGCAATCCACAGCCACTGCCACACGAGTTTAATCCCTGGCTAGGGAGCTGACCCACATGGCACAGCAGACCTCTTCTGTCTTGCCCACTGCTCCCTCAACAGTGTGCTTCAGTCAATCTGCCTGTTCTGTTCCCTACTCTGTCTCTGGTGAACCCTCTCACCACCCCATACCTCTGGCCTACACCCCAGTTCTTGTATGCATAAATAAATAAATAAATAAATCTTAAAAAATAATTTAGAACATGACCTGGCACCCCCACTGCTGAGAATATGTACACAGAATATGAAACTATCAACAAAACAAACCACTTGTTCCACAATATTCACAGCAGCATTATTTGTAATAGTTAAGACATAGAAGCAGTTTAAAGAAGATGTGGGATATACACACCATGAAGCATTATGTTGTCATAAGAAAAGATAAAATGTGGTTATTTTCAACAAAATGGAGGTAATTTGCAAGAATTATGTGCAGCATATGTCAGAACAATAAAGATATTTTGAACATTCACAAAGCAGACAATCTGATAACACAAAACACTTAAAAACTAACGAACATTAATAAACATCCTAAAACTCTGAGGTTAAGAGAGAGGTGGTGAGGAAACAGACAAGAGGACACAAGAGATGGTTGTTGGAAAAAGATTTTTTAAAAAGTTCTCAGGGCCTCTCTGGTAGCGCAAGGGATTAAGTCTCAGCACTATGAAGCTATCCACAGCCACTGAAGCACGAGTTTGATCCCTGGCAAGGCAGCTTTCCACATGGCGCCGTAGACCTCTCCTGTCTTACCCGCTGCTCCCCTCAGCAGTGTACCTCAGTTGATCCGCCTGTTCTGCTCCCCACTCTGTCTCTGGTGAATCCTCCTACCACTCCACACCTCAGACCTACACCCCAGTTCTTGTATGCATAAATAAATACATCTTTAAAAAAAGTCCTCAGTAACTTTTCTGGATATTTTCCTAATTAATCATCCCAATAATTTCAATTTACCAAATTTATTGAGAACATTCAGACAGATCAACAAGGAAACGATAGGTTTTAACAATACTGTAACCAACAAGACATAATAGACATCTAGGGAATCCAACAGTCGCAGTATATAAATTTTCTCAAGTAAACATGGAGTGCAGTCCAGGATAAACCACATGGAAGACCAGAAAACAAACTTCAATAAATTTTAAAATGATATAAATAATGTAGAGTACATTCTTTGTTGATGATGGAACACAGAAATAAATTAGAGAAAAACTGGAAAATTCACAAATATACAAAAATTAAACAAAATCCCCTAGATAGGCAATGAGTCAAAGAATAAATCCCAATGAAAATTAGAAAATACTCTCTATAAATGAAAGTGAAAACTGAAAATTTTAAATGTTTGGGGTACAGCTAAAATAGTGCTTACAGGATATGTATAGTTTTAAGTAAAATGCCACAACTAAAAAACAAGAAAATTATGAAAAAATAATAACTAAACTATCAGCTAAGACATTGGTTAATGAATCCCAAAATAAATTTCATAAACAGGAATAAGGGAAGAAAAAGTAAAGATTAGAGTGGAAATTGATGAGATAAAGAGTAGAAAAACAACGGAAAATATTGATGAATTTTTTTTTTTTAAATGATCAGCAAAATTGACAAACCTTTAGCTAGATTGGTCTAGCATAGAAGACTCAAATTACTAGAATCAGAAAGCAAAATAGGGCCTCTCTGGTGGCCCAACGGGTTAAGTGAAGAGCTGTAGAGCTGTCAGCAGCTGCTGAGCGCATTGATCTGGGGAGATCCCCACATGGCGCAGCAGACCTCTCCTGCCTCGCCCGCTGCTCCCCTCAGCAGTATATTTAGGTCTATCTGCCTGTTCTGCTCCCACTCTGTCTCTGGTGAATCCTCTTACCACCCCACACCTCTGGCCTGCACCTCTGTTCTTGTATGCATAAGTAAATAAATCTTTCCAAAAAAGCAAGCATAAATAGGAGATTACTACCAACCTTATAAAATGAAAAGAATTTTAGATGAATAGTATAAATAATTGTATGCCAATATATAAATTAGACGAAAGGGGCACGTTTCTAGGCAGAAAAAAAAAAAACCCACAAAACACTACAACTGACTCAAGAATAAAATAACATAAAAATTTTTATAACAAGTTGAGCATGAGTAGTAATTTTAAAAATTTCATTAAAGAAAATGTTAAACCTAGGTGGCTTCACTAGTAAATTCTAACAAACATTTATAGAAAAATTAACATCAATTTTTCACTAACCTGTCAAAAAAAGAAGAGAAGGAATCTGTCCTAACACACTTAAGAGGCTAGTGTTACCATGATCCAAAATGAGATAAAGGCATCAGAAGTAAAAATCAAAAACCATAGACCAATATCAGCTGCGAGCATGACTATGAAAATGTTCAAAAACATTAACAAATTGAATATATGATAATATTATGTGTGTATTTGGAAAAAAACACAGTATTTTATATATATAAGGAAATATAAATATATCTATCTTGTGTATATAAGTGTGTGTGTGTGTGTATGTGTGTGTGTGTGTGTATGGGTGTGGGTGTGGGTTTGTGTATCTTGAACATGAGTATGTGGGATTTACCTCAGGGATGAAAGGCTGTTTTAACACTTGAAAATTAGTGATATGTAATACACAATGTGATCATCCTAACAGATACAGAGAAATTGAATATTTCAAACATTGTTTATGAAAAAATATTCCATAAACAAGGAATAGAAGGGATTTTTCTCAAGCTGATAAAAGAGATAATATAATATTCAATTCAATGATGGAGTAAAAGTTTTCTTCCTAACTCAGGAATTAGACAAGAGTATCTACTCTCACACTATCTCTCCAACATTGTACTGTAAGTTCTTTAGATGAAGGGAGTTAATTCACTTAAGGAGCTAGTAATGCGATCAGATTGGTATTTTAAAACATTTAAGAACAATCCTAGCTATGCATTACCAACAGAAAGCTTCCAAAAAACTACAGCAATTAAGTAAGAAAAACATAAATGAAATATGCAGGAAATGAAGAAGTGAAAACATATTCATAAATGAAATAACTATGCATATAGAAATGTCTAAGGAATCCACTAAACACTGCTTAAACCAATAAATTAATTCAACAAGGTTGTAAGGTACGAGGCCAATACACAAAAATTAACTATATTTCTATACATTTGTAATAAAACATGAAAATAAATCTGAAAGATCTGAAAATAAAATTAGGAAATATGAAAATAAAATTATGAAAATAATTCCATCATGACAGCAACAAAATAAATATTTAGAATTAATTTAACAAAAGATGTGCAAAACTTCCTAAAATTTCCTAACTTCAAAGCAATTAGGATATTACATATTGACAAACTAGAATCGAAAGTCCAGGATGAACCTGTGGTTATACAGTCATTTTTGACAAGGTTGCCAGGATCCTGGAATGCAAAGAATAACATTATGGATAAACAGTGTTGGGAAAATTGTACAGTATATGCAAGAGTATAAAGACAAATGTCTACATCACACAGTTAATACAAAAGTTTACTCAAAATGGATCAACCACCTACATGTAAACATTGAAAGTATAAAACTCTTTATACCTTACATTCTTTATACTTTATACAACTCTTTACACTTTATACATTAAAAGAATTTACATAATAATAAATCTTGTTACTCATTTCACAGTAGATTTTTAGATACCAAAAGCATCAGGAGCAAAAGAAACAAAATTAGAAATACTTTTGCTTCAAAGAATCAAAAAAAGTAACAAAGAAACCACATCATGGGAGGACATTTTACAAATCATATATCTGAGAACATGAGATGAGTTTGCAGCTCGTGGCCCAGTAGTGCAACAGAGTGTCCCTGCAGCTTGGGGGCCCTGCCACACCCTGCAGACACACAACTTCTCTCAGCAGAGGCTGGGCTTTACACACCCATTGTATTTGGGTTTTGAAACCGCAGCAGTTTTGAAAACAAGCCAATCAGGCTTGCTACCCACTTCACTTTTGAGGAGGAGGAGCAAAGGGACCCAGAGAGCTATAAAAGGTGGGGTAGCAGGCAGATCCAGATACTCTTGCTCAGGTAGACTTTGTTTTAGATCTCTAGCTCATCAAAGATTCTGGCCTGGGAAGACTAATGCTTCAGATCTAGCAATTACACTGGTCAACAGTAAGATCGTAACTGACTTAAAAAGGCCCTAATCTGTAGTGTCTTGGTGTGCTGAACATGAATAAACCCTGAAATTTTTTTATTAGTTCCCGTTTTGAAGATATTTCATATGATTCATTTTATATATTTCACTGTGTAAATTTATCCAGTAGAACAGCAACAACATTCTAAATCAGCCTAGAATGATGTACTATTGCATTGCATTGCATAATACCATCATGCACACATCATCCAGAGCTGAGTGCATCATTTTCTGATGCAATGGCAATACCACTGCCAGGCGGCTGCTGAAGTAAGCTGACATCAGCAGTGAACTAGATAAAACCCAGTCGGAAAGTTTGAGCATTGAAAATATTTCAGACTTTGTGCGAGACAGTTTAAGCTACTGTTCCATAGAACTGTTACTATTTTATCCATTTAGGCACAATACAGAATAGTAATGCCTCGAAAGTGTGTTCATAGCGTGGACAATTTCTGCTCTATTTGTGGGGAAGTGACATTTGCCAACCAGAAGAAAAGTATCACTTCTCAAGTGAAGAAGGCTTATCATGTCTATCAAGGTTGGTGACCAAGACAAGCCTTGGGCCCCGCATATATGCTGTGCTCCATGTACAACACAGCTCTCACAGCGGTTAAATGGCAAAAGACCATCAATGCCGTTTGTAGTCCTCATGGTGTGGAGTGAGCCAAGCAACCACATAAGAGACTGTTACTTCTGCTTGGTTCCTCCTCTTTCTGGCGGAATAACAAAGCAAAAGAAGTCAAGAATAGTCTACCCAAACATTCTGTCTGCATTGAGATGACCGGTTCAACAACTTGCTGCAGGGTGATGTGAAACAAGCATGGAATGCTTTTCGCCTCGTGTCTATAAACATTCTTGGGAATGTTAGAGCAGAAAACTACAAGGAACTAGTAGAAGACATGCTGATGCAGTATCAGAAACTTGGCTACAAGATGTCCCTAAAGATCCACTTCCTTCATTCCCATCTGGGTTTCTTCCCTGAACACTGTGGGATGGTTAGTGATGAACATGGCAATGAACATGATGAACATGTTTTCATCAAGATATCGCGTCAATGGAACAAAGATACCGGGAAAATGGTCCACTACAATGCTGGCTGACTACTGCTGGACTCTCCCCAGAGATGCTCATGAACAGCTGTACAAGAGACAAGCGAAGAAATCTAAGAATTAGTCTATGACTTGATTTTTTACAGGTATTAACCATAAGCCTATCACTACTGGCATGAATTTTGTGATGTTAACATCAATTTATTGCAGATTACAAAAAGAACTAGAGCCAAAATTAGAATTTGACTGTCATATTCATGTTGAGCACATACAAATTGATAGGAAATGACTAATTTCATTTAAGTAACATGACTTTTGTGAAAATTTGTTGACCAGTGTTATGGATTTGGATCATTGATTGTTATTCCTGCTGTGGCAGGACTGGCACAACCAGCTGACAGTCGCTACTGGCTTGTGCCAAGTGCCTCTAAGTGTTGTCCGCCATTGCCTGATCCTCTGGCACCACCTCCTAATCGGTGCCACAGGCTGTGCCCATGCCACCTCTAGAGCTGTCTCCTGGCGCTAGTGCCTCCAGCACTGCCAAGCCCTGCCTCTGGACCACTGCTACTGACTCCTGGGGTGCTGCCTCAGCAGTGCCACTTGTCATTACCTCCAGCTGTCACTGTGAATTGTGTTCTGGTCCACCATTTATTGGTGTGCACAATCTCCAGGCTCTCATCGGAGGGGCAACCGTCCTTCACAAGCATATTTTGGTTTGGACAAGTAGACGCTGGAAACTGTCTGGGGTAGGATGGATGGACATTTGTGACCTTAAAAACTCTCCTTCATTTTTCATCTCTCTCAAATAAACCTTATACTTACACTCCTTGTTTGGGTTGTGTCTTGCAACTGTAAGGGCACAGGTGAGGACCCATAAACCATGATATTCCCCAGACTTGCAGTTTCAATAAGGGCTTTATATCTAGAATCTAAAATTCTGGAATTGTAAACCCAAATCACAGTCTTACTGATTTATACTCAGTGGAATAGTTAAAAAAGGGTTTCTCTTAGAGATGATGAAACTTCTAAAATGGACTACAGAAATGACTCACAAATAATTGTGACTACATTAGAAAGTAGTGAATTATACACTTTAATGTGGGAGTTGTATGATATGTGATGTCTTAAATAACACTTAAAATAAAGAATAAAGAAGGTCATGATTAATAAAGAGTTATAAAATATTTGGGGATTATAGTAGATTGTAAATATGGACCCAATTCTTTGAAACTTCCTATACTGAGAGACTTCACAATGTAACCTCGCTGTGTTCTTCTAGGAGTGTGTGAGATTACATCCCTACTTTTTTTTTTTTTCTTGAGCCATATATGACTTGGTTTGACTGAAGGGACATTGGAAAGTGTGATGTGACCTCAAGTTTAAATCCAACTTGTAGAGTTTGGCCTTTTCCCTCTTGTGCTACAATCACTGAGACCCTGATCTCAGAAGGAGAATGAGAGATAGATTTAGCAAAACCACCTGGACCAGTCCATCTCCAGCCAACCTGCAGAATCATGAGGATGAATGATAATAGTGATGAAGGTTAAGAGTAGAAAAGTTGAAAAGGAGGCACCACAAGACCAGAAACCTGGCTCATGGCTCATGCAACACCGGGAGCTGGAGGCGGGGGTAGAAGTGATGAACATAGTCATTAAGCCAGCTATGGAAATGAAAACTCCTCAGGTGCCAACTGCTATAGCAAATATCAGACTGCTATAGATAGTATCAGGAGGAGCAGACCAGAGGTGGGGATATTGAAATTGAGGCCACAGAAGAGATTCACCGGTCCTTACAAATCAAACTAGTCACACCCTAGAAGTATCAATAATTAGGTTAACAAAAACTAATAACTCCGCAGAGGAATAGGCCCTCTCAAACAGAAGACTGTATCTGTGCAGTTTCTGCACTGGCAAGGACAGCAGCCCTTTCACCTATCTGTGCTTATGCAGATGCCCCCACTGCCAACTTTCTCCCTTTGGGGGAAGCAGCCCTCGCACCCACCTGTGGCCTGTGGCCATGCTGGAGCTTCTCTTCACTGATCTCCCTTTGCAAAGTAGCAGAGGCAGCTCCTCCCAAGGCTCCCGCCTGTGTCTTTTAGCAAACCTGTCCCTTTTGGGCAGCTTTTTCTGCCCATTTGTGTCTATGCATGCCTTCTTTACCTTTCCCTTCCTTTTATAATAAACTTGCACTTTTGGATATAACTAATGTCTCTGTCTCATGAAGAAACTCACTTTAGAAACTTGCTGGTGCCACTGAAAGGAGAGCTCTGCTGAAACTTTTCCCAGAGTTAACCCAAAGACCCCACTCTCCAAACCCAACATCTCCAAAATCTTCAACGGTACCCACCACTGGATTTTATGAAGTTAATTTTCTGCCTTTTGTAACAAAGTCAAACTGAAGCAGGGGATTTGATTTTATGCTCTTGAAAAAAAAAAAAAGCCAAAAAATCAAATTTGTGAACCGCTTCTAATTTATGAAATAAAGAAATGTTTAGGGGTCTTGAATACACACACATGCACATAAAATTCATTAATTTTAAGCTAAATGACCCAGAGAAAATAGATCTTCACCCAAATCCCAACATTGAATCATTTCAAACCTAAAATACAGTCTTGACCTAGTAGAAACCCATTTCCTTGGTCAAGCCTGTGTTGTCCTGTGCTTAGACTGCAATCTCAGTGTGCAGCAGAGTTTCAGAATGGCAATTTTGCTGTTTGTACATTAATTCTTGGCAGGCAAGTGTTCCTGAGGGCTACACCTGCCTCACCAGCTGAGAAGGTGACAGGAAAATATTGCCAAGGCCAGGAAGCAATTAGGCCTGACTCACACAACTGATAATTCTTGTTAATGGAGATGCTGAGTACAGACAGAGCCCTGTTTTTAAAAGCAGCAAACTAAGAGTAAATAATGCAGACTATTTGGAGACAAAGTAGGCTTTAGTAGTAACTGTTTTGGACCAACTACCCAGCTTGGTTAAATCTCAGTTTTGTTGTGGTGAAGTGAACAAATGTTAAATGAGATGATGCACAAAAAGCCTTTGGCAAATGATTTGTGCTCAGTAATATTAAGTAGATTCAGTAACCCAGAAAAGGGCCCTGGGCTCAGAGTTTAGAAACATTGATAAAAATCCGTGATGAGTTCCGCTACTCCATCCCTCTGTACAGACAAAAGCAGTAATCATCCTTCCCAACTGTAGATGTCCTCCCCTGCCTCCTGCTATAGGGAAAAGCACTAGGGCAGGACACCAAAGACCCTTCTTTATCATGAAATACCCTCAGGCATCCAACCATAACCACCGGTTCACAGAGAACACTTCCTGACTGGCATCTCCTGCTCACCTACCAGCCTTTACTGAATTCTGATTTATCTCATTATTCAACACACAAACCCAAAATCAAATGAATAGCATGCCTGTTCCTTTCCGTAAGCCCCAGACAAGAAGTTTCAATCAATGTCTCCTACACAATGCCTTCTTTACACTTTCTGTCCCCAGTATTTTGCCTTACTTAACTTCCCAACAAGAGAACAAAAATAGTCACTTAATAGGCTACTCCTGCTTTTATCTCTTGTTGACTTGCTTTGCTTTGTTCCCCTCTATTTACCCTAGAATTAAAAGCTCTCATGATTTGACCCCCAAGATTATCTTCAAGTATATACCCCACTATTCAGTCTGCCCCCCCATTAGTCAAGCTGTTCTTAAGCATGATATACATTATTATTTCCATGCCTCTTCTGTCACTAGGATGACACTCAAAAACCATTAACTGCCTATTAATAGGCCTAGTTTAAATAAATCATCTTCCATGAAGCATGCATCTGCCCCTGCTTACCCCCAGTATGTATACTATTTGGGGACCTTTTTGTGGGACCATGGTCTTCACCTAATTTTAGATTTTTGTGCTTGTACTACTTCCCATATGGGTTCTGCCGTATTCACCACTCTGTCTCAAAACCCTGTACTACATAAACATTCATTAACACTTGGTGTCTTCAATAGAGTTGAATTACATAGCCTTTTGTTCACCAATCTCTTGGAAAATTTACCTCATTTCTTTGCACTTACACCTAGGTGTGTGACTCTAGACTATGAGCTTACTGTGACAGGAGCCATGTTTTTGTTATCTCTCATAGAACAGGCACTCAACAAACATGTCTGAATGAAAAGGAATCTGTCTTAAGCCTGAGTTCATGGAAAAATGTCTCAAACACTTCCATTGTCCATCTTCAGTGTGAGAAGGAGTATGTTTATTCTTTCTTAAAATTTTTAAAAATTATTGAATTTATTTCTTTTACATTATTGTGTATTCCCCGTAGTTTACACACCACAAGTTCAACCGTCAACTGTCACCATAGTCCCCTGTGCTCTTTTCTCCTATGTTTTGAACACTTATCTTCTGCCTCCCTTGGTGAATGTCTCTCATTTATGGTTTCCTGCTAGTTTTTGTTGGTGGTGGTGGTGATGGTGAATATATTTACTCTTGGGGGGAAAATTAGGAAATGAAGCAAAACCTTCTGTTTGGGAAAGTGACAGCTCTAGGCGACATCACTCATAATCTTGATTTCTAAGGACAGAGGCATCCAACCAAAATATTCAGTATGAAAAATGTTTGGGTCACAGATTCTTCCCAGGTAATTATATTACAGCAATATTAATCGTGGTCATACAAAATGATGTTGTGAAAGAAAATGAGATGCATAATTACATATATCAGTGGGGTATACACATGCTGAAGAGATGGAGATGACTTAACTTCCTTCTCTTAAAAGTATCATTTTTAGTAAAGAGAATTAATTCAGTGGTTAGTAGAGAGAGTTAAATTATATTACAATGTTTTAAGACAAAAAAGCCTGCAGAAACAAAAAATTTGGTAGCCCATCATTTCATAGTTTCACATCATGGCAGAAATCACATGTACTCATATTCAAATTTCCTCCCCTCTTTGTGAAAATAGCATAAACATGAAATTATCCATTTCATTTTAAATGAGCCAGTTCATTATGTGAGGATGTAATATTAATCTAAGTGTTTATGTTTATAGCAACATCTTACAGAAGTATGAAATCAAATATGCCACACTGAAACACAGTATGAGATAGGTGACATATTAATTTGCAGCTATCTGGATAGCAGTCATTGACACCTCAAGTATCACTATACCCCTTTCATTTCTTATCAGGTGTGTGAATCTACAAACACGTCCTCCAGACAACCCTTTATATTTTAACAAAATGGCTACAAATTGATGATAAAAACCTTTGAGTTTATTCTGTCTTATATTCTTGAATCTGAAACAGTACTGAACAAGTACAAAACAGTACAAAAAGACCCACAGAAACAGTGCTAAAACAGGGTGCTAAGGACAGTGACCAGGGTGGGGGACAGGTTCTCACCCACGTGCACAATTGCTAGACCACTCAGTCTCAGTGTCCAACAACAACAGAGTTTATTAAACAAAGAAGAGTTTGGGAAAAAGAGAGATTTTGAGACCACAAGTGGCCTGCTATCTCACCCCAGATAGTGTCCACCGTGTCCAGATGTCCCGGAGTCTGCTCCTGAAGATGAGGTGACATTACTGCTTCCCACAGCAGCAGTCTGAAGGACTGGCTGCCAAACCAGATTGTGGTGGATTCAACAGCACCAGGAGGTGGTTCCAGAGAACTGCAGGCTGTGGTCAGCTCTTCGAGATGCTGGGCCGAGCCTGATGGTGCTCCTTGCAGGCAATGTCAGAGATAGGGCCTGAGACAGCTGAATGTCTTTAAAGGTCTACAGAGTGTGGAAGTCTAGAAGTCCATGAAGCCTGTGAAGGTCTGGTGTCAGGTCACAGATGTTGACTGCTTGATGCATCTCTCTCTTCAGAGGCCATCTGCTGAATCCCTCTTCTTCAAATATGGTTCAATGAATGCTTTATGTTTGAAGGCCAACTGCTGACTTCTTCAAATGAATCCTTCTCTCTTTGGAGGCTAGGAGCAGAATGTTTCTTCTTTGAAAGTGGTCCAATGAATCTTTCTTTCTTCAGAGGATGGTTGCAGACTGTCTCAAGCTCTGCCTTTTTCCCCCACAGGACCCCGTGTCCTACAAGACTGATTGGACCATTTTCAATCCTGTGTCTTATTGGACTATTTAGTACCAATCAGTTTATTTTCCACTTTTCAATCCAAACAATAAACTCATGAAGTGAGCTAGAACCTGATCGTTCCATCTAGCTTGTACCTGATTGGTCAATTTTGGTATCCAAAAGCCAGAATTAAAAGGGGGGAAAGTTCAACCTGTCCTGCACTCATATTAGAGCAGGCCTATGGCTCTGCTGGCTTCAGCCATGGCTGGAGCTGGCCTTGCTGGGACAGGGGAGGGGAATAGTCACAGATGGTATGCTGACATGCCTCAGCCCCAACAAAGCCACCTGGCTATGTCACCCTTGGGTGATGACAATTACAATTCCTATGGCTTTCCTGTTGGACAACTGAAGGAAGTGAAAATTCTGATAATCTTAAGACTTATTTAAATCATTTAAAGTTTTATTTTGTTTACAAACAGCTCTATCCTCCTTTCCTACAGAAATTGGTCTGGCTTATTTCAAACTGTAATCACTTTGCTTCAGAGTTTAATATATTTGCCTTCTCTGGAATGATTGCTTTTAACACTCAGACTTAAATTTTCTGCTTAAGTCAGTTCCAAAGGCGGGGAGGGGGAATAAGTAGGAGGGACACACTGTTGCCCTGGGTTCCTTCCAGGTGGTCCATGAATGTGCCCACAGGTTGCATATGAAAAGGCAGCTACTAATAATGGTAGAAAGAACAGGAATTTAGCACAATGGCTGCTGCAGCCCCTCACTTCCCTATCCAGTATTTCTGAAAAAAAATAGCAAAGCACTTTTCAGAACAAAGGGCTCAAATCCTATTAGTTTATCTCATAATAGGAGCCACTAGTTGTAAAACTCCTATCCTAATTAAGGGAGGTTAGGGTTCTTCGTTTTGTTAAACAAAACTCCCCAAAACTCATTATCTCTTCTGTAAATTCCTGTGCCTTTTCGTAAACAAAAGTGTTCAAAACCCATTCAGAATCTCATCTGTGAGCCCCTGACCTCTCAGACTAATCAAGCATTTATATCAGCCAACTTAAGACTCAAGGAGCAAGTCTTCTCTGAATCTGATCACACTCATTCTTAAGTGTGTATTATCACCTTCAATAAAGCTTCATTTCTAAGTCATCTATACAGATCCCTTATGAATTCTTTCCTGAACAGAAATCAAGAACCTGGAGTTGCTCAGTTCCCCTGAGCCCCATCACTAAGTCTCTCAGGATGTGCTCCATTTAGGATATGCAGAGGATCTGGGAATGCATTCTGCAACAAAGCATCAGTGACCACAGAGGCTGTTGTTAATCACTCCTGGCTATCAGGTGGCCTCCATGCCACTTCACCAATCCTTTGGTAATAGCTTCACAAAAGCAAACATACATTTGTATTCTCACATAGAAACTTGTCAATAACTAGTTTACGGAATATGACAGACTAAAAAACAGAAGCCCTAGAATACAGATTGTTCAACCTAATGACCTACCCTCAGCAGAGGAAACAATGAAATCGAGAGAATGATAGCCAACCAACATCCACTGGACTTTAAGAAAACCACTTTGAGTGGATAATGGAATGCACTCCCTTTTGTTTTTTTCTCCTTCCTTTTTTTTATGCACTAAAACATGGTTATTATGTATGGAGCTACAGAAGTCACTACAGAATCAAGAAAATTGTAAAGATGTGAGACACTCAATCAGTGCCAACAACTGGTTATTTTTGGATATATATGGGTATGCTTCTGTCAATGGTTATGCATTAATCAATGCCTATGATGTTCTATTACTAATAGACCGATATAGTTGAGGACTGATACAGAAGAAAAGATCAAAGATAAAAGAGAAGAAAACCACTAAAGGAAAGTATCAGAAAGGAAATAGATGATGCTATTATCAAATCAACGGAAGCTAGAAACTTGGTAAAAAAAAAAAAAAGGCGCAATTCTTTCTCAGAAATAGGAACAAGGGAAAAGAAGGATGCTGATTAAATAGAAACGGTGTGAGACTGCATCAAATCGCTAGCTGATGGGTCCTCTCTCATCCGAGTAACTTATGTGCATTAAATGAGTGGGCTGTCCAAGTCACAATGTAAATGGAGAAAGTACCAAGAGGTAGGTCAACAAGAGAGAGCTGTTGGTGCAGATGCAATTGAAAACCCAAGAGTTTGCATCAGTTTGGCTCTGGAACGTCAAAGAGGTGGAATGCATGCATATGGGGCCCCTTGATTCAGGAGTCATACTAGCCATATTTGAGTCCCAACATAATCACAGCTCTCTTTTTTATTTATTAAATGGGTAGAGTTGTGAGAATACACATCATAGCACAAAGTAGAACCAAGAGGTTTGTGGCAACCTTCTTTAGATTCATTCTCTATGCTTGTAAAAGGAAAGTGGCTATAATAGCCACTTCGTTGGTTTGCCATGATGAAAGAGCTCATTAATATGTATAAAATACTCAGAACTAGCATACATGAAGCTACAGCTTCTCTTGGTTAACATTCTAAAATCAGCATGCTAGATAATCTATAGTCAGCGCTACCTCCAGTATGAAAAAGAACATGTTTGATAAATGGCACCAGATAAAAGGCAAGGATCAGGATAGACTAGAGAAGGGATATTCCATAGGCTAGAGAAATAGGAATTACAAGTGTTCGGGAAAAGAACTGGTGGAGAGTTGATCTACAAATTTTGTGAGATTTAGCATTCTTTAGCTAGAGATTTAAAGAAGAAGACCCGAAGAGGAGAAAGAATCTTTACCAGTTTCTTGAGCCTCAAAGAGGGCCATCAGTGACTTTTAACTTTTCCTACTTTAGTAAACAGACAGGAACAAAGAAACACCTTGGTCATCAGCTAGGCTCCAGGACCACTGAGGAGGAGATACAGCTCTAGGTCCAGCCAGTTAGCACCAGACTGTTAAAACTGGGAAGTGGAGGGTGACTGGGTGGTGGCGGGGAGAATTCTCTAGGAAGAGTAAAAACATCTATGATGTTTTTGACAATGGTGTGGAAGAAGCGGAATTTGAGAATACATATGAAGTGAGTTCTGTGACAAACTCACAGCCTGACTAGAGGCATATGCTCAGATTGGGAGGGAAGGACACAGTTTCTTGGGTAAAACAGCAGCCAGAGGTAGAAATGGTGGGAGGTATATACAGAAATAAGATCAACTTGTGTGCAGAGGAGAGAAGGCTAATTTCTGTAAGGAGTTCTGGCCTCTGGAGTTCTGACCTCTATACCCTGTTTGTTCCTATGTCCAATCAGTTCCCAGTTGGGGACAATTCTTCCCATTTCCACAGGAGACAGGATGTAAGGAGTAGTTGGTTCTGCCTAAAGCTAGGAAAAACACGATATAGTCCCAAGTTAGAATGGAAAACCTCTTTACACAAGTTCACATAATGATAGCTTCTTTGTTGAAATAAATTATTACAGTTCTTATTAAACTTGAATATGGTTGTTTCTTAGCTTAGGGACACAAAGAACATTTAAAAATATATTGAATACCAACTCTAAATGATGCTGTAGAAGTTTCATATAAGATAATTTATGAAGTTATAACAAGAAGCTCTTGACCTTTAGAAGAGAGTAGCACATCAAGTTCTTAAATGAGTGTATTTAGATTCTGGCAACATCAGTCTTCCTGGAGAGTCAAAATCCAAAATTTCAGGGTGGTGTATGTCCTCTTTGGTGTGGCTATCCTAGGTTTCCCCAGGACAAGACTGGTTGAGCAGTCTTGTTACAAGAGGAAATGTCCTTTTCTTTTTGTAACAAGACTGCTGACTGTGTCAGGATACCAAGGCTTGAAGTGAAAGAGTGCATCTCCTGTATGTTTTAATGCCATGGGAAAAAAATGTTTAAACACTTTGAGTACTTGGGAATGTTCAAAGGAAGAACATGTTGCTGCCTGTGGCGAGGAGGAGGAAGGAACCTCTTGTGGTTTCTTCTGTGCCAGCACCTCTAAGTTAGAGGGGAGAAGTGGGCACTGAGGTTCATGATTGATGGGTCTAGATGCCCAAGATTCCATTTAGTGATTAATCATTTTGTAATCAATCAATGCTATGGAAACACAAGCAGTCAGTTTGTTGTAAGAAAAAATAAACTTTATAAACTATTTTAAATGCATTATATTCAATGTTTTAGTAAAAAATCTCACAAGAAATTTCTTGCATAAAATTACTAACAATCCCTCCTCAGTCTTATTACAAGTTATCAGAACTAAAACCCAAATGTAGGTGATATTGTTATACATGTAGTCCATGTCAACTAGAGGATAATTCTTCCTGAGTGTGTCATCCTGTGGACTCTTTCAGAAAGGCAAGTGCTGAATTCAGACATAATCAACCAACAATCAGGCATGGTCTATAAAACTTTATGTCCGCATCCATAAAGTTTAGGGAGTGTGAACTATTATTTTTCTTTTGATGATACTTATTAAAGGTGAGCAGAGTACATAAGAGAGTAGTTCCCAAAAGGTTCATTTGACAGTGATTGGCTCTACACAGTGAGTCACAATGAAAGTGATGTCCCAGCAGATCCCTACTCAGCCATGGAAAACGAATGTTCACTTCATAACAAGATTTCTTGATCCAAGCATCCCATAACATTCCCCGTAAAAATAAAAATGTACCAAACCAAAATACATAGCTATTTACCAAATCTCTACTCGAGAATTCTAACTTTAAAAACATTGATAATTAAAAACAAAATAAGAAATGTATCAACATAAATGAAGAAATCACTCCCTATAAAACAGACTACACAGCAAATTAAAAGAAAGTGAGAAATATTGAAGAGTTGAGGAAATACTGAATTAAAAAAAAAGTTATACTGAGATATAAAAATGTTCACAGAAATGGATAATACGATGATTAATTTTCCAAAAAGCAAAAGGAAAGACAGACATGAAGAAACAATTAACAGGGAAGAAATCTAAGGGATTAATTAAGCACAGGAAAAGTCTTAGTCTTTCATTAGTGAAAATGAAAATCAACCACATCAACCCTCCATGTGGGTGACAGATATATTGGTACAACCTTTTTGTAAGGTATTTTATATCAAGGAGAACACTTTTTTTTTTTTATTTTGAATCTGCAGTCACATTCTCAGCCTTCACAGTGTGATTTCAATGAGAGTATAGATCCTTCTGAGGAGAACACGGTCAAAGGTGTGGGGAGGCATTGGACTCTTTGTCAGTAGCTGCAATATCTTGACTTTTTAGTTAGAACATTTCACACACATACATATTCCTTCACTTCTCAGACCTTCATCTCCTACTCTATCATGTGTAATTGGACCATGCTCTCTCTAAAGCATCTCCAGTAATAACTGCATTTTACAACTTACTGAAACATTTCAATTAAAAGACAAATGCAACATACCTGTCCTTAATATGCTGAGGAGAACCAAGACACCTGAAGCTGCCATTGATCATGATGGCAAGTCTTGTGCAAAGAGCTTCACACTCCTCCATACTGGGGAAAAGGAAAAGAAACATAAAAGAGTGTATTGCAAAGACATGCAAAGCTTGAATAAATAAGTAGACAAAAATGTCATTACTGTAAATTAGCAAATTTTCTATATGGAAACCTCACAAAACCCAACAAGCACTTTTTAAAATTGATAAAAAAATTATTTAGATAGTTAATTGCACAATTAATTAAAAAAAATAGTAACAATCCCATATCCCAGAAAGAACTGTTATGAAGTATATAAAAGACACTTTCAATCTGGTTGAGCTTAATTTCAGTTTCTCCTAATGAGTAAAGTGGGTGATAGTGTTCTTAGCCTTAGTCTCCTGCTCCATGGTTTCAACATGGTCTTCTAGAGTTAGGAAAAAGGAGAAAAAGGGGTAGGTGGACTCAAATGAAGAAGAAACTGCAATTCAGAAGACTTTTTAGTTGAACATTGCTAGTTTAGAATCAT
Source organism: Scalopus aquaticus (assembly GCA_004024925.1). Classification (NCBI taxonomy): domain Eukaryota; kingdom Metazoa; phylum Chordata; class Mammalia; order Eulipotyphla; family Talpidae; genus Scalopus; species Scalopus aquaticus. Next base: position 47,260 of record PVIJ01005108.1, read on the forward strand.
GCATAAGCTGTAATGAACTTCACTAATAGTGAATCATTTTAGTCTTTACATTGTATGATAATGGACATATCTGTGGAAATTAAGATATATTATTAAAATGAAAAGGACATAGATGAGAAGTTGCAGTGATATGTGGGGATGTGAACAAACTAGAAATGTTATAAAATAATAACGTGACTTTGGAAAACAAGTCTGAAGTATCTTAAAATGTTAAACAGAAATTTACATTGCAATCTGATCTGATCTCTAAAATTTGACCAAAGAGAAATAAAATCACATGTTCACACAAAAACACCTATGTGACTATTCATGGCATATTGTATATAACAGCCACACACATGAAACTAACTAAAGGACAAACTGGTGATGGATAAAGAAAATTTGGTCTAGCTACAAATCTGAATACTGCCACAGGATAGGCCAGCACAGTATTTAACTTCTACAGCAAAGAGTGGGCAACTTACTACAGCATTTACTTAATGATTCACTACTATGGGAGATGCTCCTTGGGTGTCTCTCATGCTCCAACTTGTCTTACTAGAAATTCCCAGACTGTAGGCTCCTCTCTGCTCTCTACCTGGGTTACTTCTCAAAATTGTGTTTGTAGAGTAACCTCGAAGGAGGAAGTGACATCTCTCCCTGTATTCCTGAGTTTTGTGTTCCTGTCCTGTGTTCATGTTTGTGCTACCTGTACCTCATCTCCCGGGTAACTGGGACTCAGGGTGCCAATGTGTCACCCCGGTTAATGGCCTTTTGTCTTGCTGAAATTGTGTTTTTTTCTATGACCAGGAGTCTTGTTGCTTGTGATAGCACCCATGAGATTTATGTCAAATTTGTTAGCTCACAAGTAAGATGAAATCTAGAATCTGTAACAGTTCTTCACTTTTAACTCAGACTATACTTTATTTACACATAAGAAGAAAACATGTCTAAACTTAAAGCAGGATCTCCATTCTATTTCAAATTTTTACAAACCAAATCACATTGTGCACTCTTCACGGATGAGTTTTATGGAATCTAAGATGTGCATTGCTGTGTAATCTAGAATGATGTTGCATAAAGCTAAAACAAGTTAATGATTTAGAAATAAAGTCTAAGATTAATTCTGTGAAGAAAGAAATATAAGACCAAATTCAAAAACCTACTAAGTTTTCATTTCAGCTAGTGGTCCCTGAGGGAGAAGAGGCCTTGGAGAGAAAGGACCTGAGGCGCCGATTCGGAGGACCTGAGGAGGGAGTCTAGCTCAGTAGATGAGGCAAGGGTGTGCTTTGTGACGGAGATCTGGGATCAGGTTTTAGCTCCATCACCCACTGGCTGTGTGGCCTTGGTTACATTACTCAATCTCTCTGTTTCAATGTACTAGTGTACAAATAGGGACTAATAATTACTAATATTGTGGTGTCGCTGTAGAGATGAGGGATCACATGGGTAGTTTGTGTCTGGCCCTTGATGTCCCACAAATCTTTGTTCCTAAGTCTTGATCCAGGAATGGCCACACAAGGGGGCACAGCTCACCTGTGGGAGGTCAGCACAGCAGCACAGCCTCCCTCAACCTCCTTCATTATCGTTTTCCACAGGTACCGCTTAGAGCAGGGATCCATCCCAGAGCTGGGTTCATCCTGATGGAAAAAACAAAACAAAACAAAACACAACACATGGGATGAGCTATTTATATGGAAACGCAAACACTGCCCTGAGGCCAGGCCTGGCCAGCAAGTCCCTGATCTAACAACAGCAGGCAGATCTCTCCACTGCCAGGAACTACTCTCAGAAAGTTGAGGTACATCTTCATGTCAGCCCATATCCCCTTGGTGATCCAGTTAGGTAGGCCAAACTTGATTATGCTCAATCTCTATAAAATTTCAGAATGGCATACTGTAGAAAGACAAAGACAACAGGAAAAAAAATGCTTCATTTATTTATCAACATCAAGTAAAGTGAAATTTCTTGAAACCTGAAGTTTTCTTCCTTAATATACACTGGAATACTTATTTGAAGTACTTTTGAGAGAAATGTTTCTAGATTATATGATGCATTTCTGTGGGGTTTTGCAGTTGTTTGTTTGTTTGTTTGTTTTAGTTAGGGAGTACTAAACACATATTTTTAAAGAACTTAGGGTCATCAACTTTCCTGAAGAAAGAAACAGGAGGGAAATAGGTAAACGCAAGCAAAATGTCACTGAAGTTGGAAAAAAATGCCTGGTCTAATCTGTAAGCCAACTGATATATGTGTATAGCTATAAACATAAGTAGAAGACGCGTTTGACCATGCCTTCCTTCCTAGAGAGTTCATTACGGTATTCTACATTTCACTGATCACTGTCAGCTGTAAAATCCTCTTGTCTTTACTGAGAAGAATCTGAAAGGCCTTTCAATGCATGTGCACACTCACCATCACTGCAGTCACTAACACTTACGTGGCCATGTGCATGATGTGAATTATCTCTTGACTGCTTTCAATGACTTCATTCGACATTTTCAGATCAGGAAGAGAAATGTATCAAACATGCAAGGCCACATGTGTGAGCTGCACAAATAGGATTGGGGCCTGGCTGTTGACTTAAGTCTTTACCTGGACCACTATTCAGAGTCCTGGGTAACAAAAGGGAGCCAAGAGAAAGGCTTGTGAAAGGAGGTGAGGGCAGAGGTGAGTGAGGGACATACTGCAGGGTAGAGCCCCTGTCCCAACAGGAGATGTGCTGGCCCAGGCTGAGCACCGGGGAATTCTGCGGAGGGTAAGGAATAGCCTGTTTCCTGAACACTTCACTGCAGGCCTGCCTTCTCTTGGAAGAAAAACATAACTTGGAAACTACAGAATTGTGTGTGAGTTTTTATTACTAGTATCCAGAGTACAGATTTAAGCAATCATTTTTGATTCTGGGGATTGTAAAAAAAGAAAAAAGAAAAGCTTATAAGGCATTAAAGGGCGGCCTCCCTGGTGGCACAAGAGGTTAAGTCTCAGCACTATGAAGCTGTCACCAGCCACTGCAGCACGAGTTCAATCCCTGGCCAGGGAGCTTCCCACATGAAGCAGCAGACCTCTCCTGCCTTGCCTGCTGCTCCTGTCAGCAGTGTATTTCAGTCAATCTGTCTTTTCTGCTTTCTACTCTGTCTCTGGTGAATCCTCTCACTAGCCCACACCTCTGGCCTACAGCCCAGCTCTTGTATGCATGAATAAATAAAAAAAATTAAAAAAAGGATGTTAAAGGAATATTCAGCTCAAATTCTAGAAGACAATCCATTGTAGGTCTTGTGGTCCCAGTTGGCTCTTCCCCACTGAAGTGCTGTTTTTATTTAATGAATAAGAAAAAAATTCATTTTATCTTCTACATTTATTGATGTCCTTCAGACTTTCTAAAGTGTGAAATGTGAAAATGACTTTTATTTATTGTTTGTGTGAAACTACTTTAACTGTTCTTAAAATGCCAAACAACTGGCTCTATTTCTTGTCACTCGCTACTGCCAATTAAAGCTCCCATAAAGCCAAAGTGAATTAACTGCAGTTCCCAAATAGACTACAGGCAACCTGGCTTCAAAACCAATGCAAAAACACTGTTTTTTCCCAGAATGCCCTCCCCTTCCTACCACAACCAACCTGTACCCTGACACCCCTCCACAAGATTCCCTATGAACAATGTCCCTACTGCTATGATATTCATATTAACTGCAGATAGAAAAAAAAACTTTTTTTGTGTGTACAAGAACTGGGGTGTAGGCCAGAAGTGCAGAACGTGAAAGGATTCACCAGAGACAGAGTGGTGAGCAGAACAGGCAGATCTACTGAATATACTGCTGAGGGGAGCAGAGTTCAAGACAGGAGAAGTCTGCTATGCCATGTGGGTTAGCTCTCTGGCGCGGGATCAAACTCAGGCCATAGTGATGATAGCACTGAGACTTAACCCCTTGGCCACCAGGGAGGACCAGAAAAATCACTTTTAAAAACAATTTACCAGATGAAAAACATATGTCGGTTTTCAAATTAGAGAAAAATTCTGATATTCTTTTAAATATAATTTTATATACTAAAATAGCATTGCAATTTCAGTAAAGGTAAATATACCCTTTTTTGTTTTTATAATATTCCAATGATATTTTATATTCTGTTTGGAAATGTTATCTTAGGAAAACAGAGAGTGTTAGTTTGAGGACCAACATTGCAAATTTTGAATTCTCTCCCTGGAGAAAATCTGATAGTTTCAAGCATCCTGATATTTCCACCACTCACCAACAAAAGAAGGTCAGGCTTTCCCAGGAGGGCCAAGGCTATGGAGAGCTTCCGCTTGGTTCCCCCACTGTAAGTGGCCACCAGTTTGTCTACATGGGCTTCCAGGTGTAAGCGCCTCACGAGGTCCCCAGCAACCTGAGGGAGAAGCAGCCTCCATAAAAGCCTCATCATTTATTGAGGGGAACCCAGATAACTGGACTTCAACCCAGAATCTCACCCAGTGCTCCTTATCATTCTCACATGTGTACACTTGTACAGTTCAGGAAACACCTCCCCCATGACACAGTGATAAGAGAATGAGCTGATTTCATGCCTTGGGTTATCAGAGCAATGGTCACAATAATTTGGAATCTGAGGCGCAGGCGAGCAGAGTGGGTGAGAAATAGTTAAAGCTGGGCCCAGATAAATGTTCATAGCACTACAAATAGGTGAGTCAAAAAGAAGACTGAGAAGAATGGAATGGCAACAAAATTGAGGTAAAGAGAAGGGACCTCAGGCTTCCCTGGTGGTGCAGAGGTTAAGCGCTGTGCTGTGGAGCTGCCGGCACCAGCGCTGCCAGTTCGACCCCCGGCTGGGGAGATTCCCACATGGCTCCGCAGATCTCTCCTGCCTCTTTAGCTGCTCCCCTCAGCAGTGTATTTCCATCCATCTGCCTGTGCTGCTCCCCACTCAGTCTCTAGTGAACCCTCTCGCCGCCCCATGCCTCTGGACCGTACCCCAGCTTTTATGCATAAATAAATAAATCTTTTTAAAAAAAGAGAGAAGGAACCTCAAGGGAGCAGAGAAGTATAGGGAAGTTTTGAATCTCCACATAGGAAAGAATGGTCCCCTTCCATATACAGACTGCCCACTCCAGAATCAGGTTTATTTTACTTTTATTTATTTTATTTTATTTTTTTAAGATTTTATTTATTTATGCATATAAGCTGGGGTACAGACCAGAGGTGTGGGACGGTGAGAGGGTTCACCAGAGACAGAACGGGGAGCAAAACAGGAAGATTGACTGAAAACACAATGCTGAGGAGAGCAGCGGGCGAGGCAGGAGAGGTCTGCTGTGCCATGTGGGAATCTCCCTGGCCGGGCTTCAAACTCCCATCGCCACTGCCCACAGCTCCATAGTGCAGCACCTAACCGCTGCACTACGGGGGAGGCCCCAGAGTCAGGTTTATAAAATAACCAAGGCGGAGAGTAGAGGGAGCATTTCCTGTTTGTCACTTCTAGGAATCATTTCATCAAATCCCAAAGATGGTGACTGCACATCCCAAACAGGACATCCCCAGTAGGGGTAAATGTGACCCTCCAAGTCCATAGTTTATGTGCGAGCTTCTCCTCTGTCTTCCATCTTGCAACCTGCCAGCTTTTCATACATCATCAAAGTCCTAGCTCATTTGCTTTCTCTCCTCAGTAGAAACAAACGTCCCCTCTTCAAGGTATGACGTGTACTGTACTTTGCACCATGCTACATTCTCTGTTTCAGTTCTGTCCCCTGCGCAGGGCTGGTACACTCTATAGGACTATGAAATGGGCAAATAATTGCATATACATCTTAAATCACTAAATAAAACATAGATTTAAACTAATATGTATATACTTTTTTGGATAAATGCATAAAAGGTGGGATAATAATAGCAATAATAGTAACATTGAGAATGGTGAAATATTAAGAACCACCAAATTAATAGTATAATATGTATGCTTCCCAGTAAAAATTCTCAACATAAACTGTTCCATAATGTGTGTGCCTTAAATTAACATGGAAAGAATGAAGAATCTCAAGTATTTATTCAAATGTTAAATAGCTAAGAAAATGCAGATTTCAAGGCTCAAAAGATTCATGAGGAGTCTTGACTCTCCTATATCTACCAAACATCATCTTAAGGTCAGTGGTTTGTTATTATTGGAAAGAGTAATATCATTTTTCCCAGATGAACATCCTCTCCCATGACTCCTTTCAGTCCATTTAATTCATTATAAGTTGAATAAAAGCTCATTGAAATAAATAGATTTTCCAAAAAATAATTGATTCAAAACAGTCAACAAACATCTTAATGCTAGTTCATGAATGAAGAAAAGTAGCAGTTGAAAGGGCAAGAATTAGAGTCACCAATCAATGCCATTGTTTTCCTCCGAGAGGGACTTCCAGAAGTAGTCTAGGGTGAACATTCACATGAGAAATGAAGGAAGTGGAGCTTCCTAGAGAGGAGAAACCAATTAAGCGAAAGAGGAGGAACTACAAAATAAGCAGACTCCATTAGGAAGCATTTAATTTCTAGAAGAGGAGGACTAATAGTTGTAGGGTCAGCAAAAATGACACCTTACAAAAATGATTTTTGCATTATTTTTAGATCCACAAGACATAGCAAAAAAGACTGAAAGTAAAATGTGAGTTTGTGTGTCAGAAAGACATTTTTATTTCATTCCATTCACTTTATTCACAGACTAGCAGTATGTAATTGAAAACTGATATCAACCAAGGAAGTAAAATAAAAGAAAAAAAATAATAAAAGTATCCAGAGAACTTCTGAATAAACTTGTCAAATTCTGCTATTGTTTATTTTTATGAGACCAGAATACATGTCAGGGTTGAAGAAATTCACACAAGTTTAAAAGTTGCAGCCTGCAAATCTTGGATTGGTTAACTATAGGGAAGAGTCCAAAGTGCAGATACAACTAATTTGATCTAATGCTTTCTGAACGTCATGTTTTAGAAAAATTATGGAAAATGGTCTAATAAGAAGTTTTTTTGTTGCACTCATTATTTTGACATATCAAAATAATAGCATATGTAATCTCTGCATTTGTGGTTGGCAAAATACTGTGAAAGCTGCAAAATGTCATAAGTTAATGGAATCTCTCTCTGCTATTAGGTATTTTTTTCCTCCCACGAAGTTCTAAAAATTGCACTGCACTTAAGGCAAAAGCTTGGGATTCACTCATCTTTATAGCTTCAATGACTAATCATGTTTGACACGTAGTACTGTGTCTGTAATTATCATTTGAACCAAAATAAATTGCCCAGAGGTACACACATACGTCAATGTGACTCCTAAGGCAAATTCTTTTCACTAGCATACATGATGGGGACATCAACATTTTCTGTTAGATGAAAGATCAAAAAGAGAAACAAAGTAAGAAAAAGGAATGAGGAATTTAGGACAGAACTGCTTTTCTTCTGAACTTCACTCTATTTCCTCCTGGCTCTCATTCTTCTTGCTTTATAACTTCTAGCTCCTTCTAGGGAAACTATGACTAGAAGAAAACCGAATAAAAGTCAAAACTCAAAAGAAGAAAATAAGTACAGTACCAAGACACAGTATGGGTATTCCCCAATAAGTACATGCAGACATTAGCAAAACTTGATGGCTAAGGACCCTACCTTTTCTGTCCCAGAGAAAACCTAAATACAGAAGCCCTCTTACTGTCTCCATTAGTGGTGTGGTTTGGTTTAAATGTGGTTTAGCTTACAGGTTTCTCTAGGATTCCAATCATCTGGCCCCTGTCTGCTAAATCATCTTATTACTACTTGATACAATTTTTACATCAGGTTAATTGACTTCAGACTCATATATGAACAATGTGCAAAACAATGTTCTATGAACAATGAGGAAAAATCAAAAACTGATTACATCAACCTGTCAAGTGTAAATTCAAGTCGAGTGGAGAAGGCACTTTTTTTTTTTTTTTACCTAGTGAAAATTTAGAGAGTGGGGGCATGAGAGACATGCCCATACACACAGGTGACTGGCTAGCTGAGATGTTGGTGAGCAGGGACCCTTGTATTCAGGTCTAGCACAGTGCAGGGCATGGGTTCTGCAGGAGAGGGAGCAGAGGCAGGAGGAGAGGTTCTGTGAGGCTGCCAGGAAGGGTCATCCTGAAGCACAGGGGGTGTCCCTCCATAATCACAGAGGAATTGACTGTGACTGCCTACATCATGATGAACTCAGATGACAGCCAGGAGAAACAAATGAGACCAATAGGTGTGCCAAAGGGAAATTATTACCACATCTATAAGTTCCGAAGGATTGGGAGTGAGGTGCACACTGGAGGTGCATACCGGAGTGAAGTGCATAGTTGGAGGTCCCAACTCCAGCATCAGGGGAACAAAAGGAGCTCCTGTCAGAAGAGTCACACAATCGCTTCACGAAGTTTCACTTCTTTTGATATCCAGTGGTGAACAAAATACAAAGAGCCATTCATGCACTAGGAACTCCTCCTGAAGCTTGTAGTAATCTGAATACACTTCAGGCAAGAATCTTAATCACAAAGTCCTACTTCAGCTAAAGGCCAGTTTATCTGCCTTCAAAACAAACCCTAGCCATATCCTCGCCATGTGACTTGTCTTAACTGTCCCACCTTCCCCATCTCTGATATGGGGAATAAGGATCTTATCTACCATATGAGGTTGCCATAAAGTACTTAGAACAGTGCCTGGCCTAGAATATTAGCTAAAACTGTTGCTCTTATTTTACAATAACCCTTACTAGTCACTTTGTGATAAACAGGTTAGACTAGACATGCATGTTTTATATATCTAAAATATATAGGAGATGGAAATTTATCTTCTGGGAAGATACAAGAAACTGTACTGACATGTTAGGAGCCCTCTGAGCAAGTAACGATTCTGTCTGGGAAAAAGCAAGCTGCAAGAAAGAAATGAAGCCAGTGCCTAATTGGCAACCAGTAAATAACTCTTCTCAGTGAGGGTGCTCAGAAAAACAAGCCTGGAAGACAGCTGAGTATCACAAGACTATTACCCTGTATGCAGAGAAGAACAAAGCTTTACTAGATTGAAAAGAACTTGTTCAAAAGACATTTCCCCCAGTACAACAAAGGGGCCAACTGTGGCATTTGCCAAGCATCCATCCACCTCTTTAATTAAAAATAATGCAGAGGCTGACACAGACAAATATCTTTCAGAGATCCAGCCAAAGATTAGCCCTAGATTGCAATAGCTGTTTGTCTGCAGTAAGCCAGCTGACAGTTATCTTTGCTTTAAGTGAGAGGTGGGTAAATGGTTAATGGACCAAGACCCCTCCAAGCATGTGAGACAATATTCTAATTTCACCTAAAGTTCTAGAGCACAAATAAGAAAAAAAGGGTGGAAGCAACACACACACACGGAATGAATTTCCATTGCCCAGTGCAGGCAATACTGTTCGTTTTGCTTCCTGTGAATCTGCAGATGCTGCATCTCCTGCAGAATCTTACTGAAATGCCGCACATCAGACACTTATTTCTGCTTCTTGTTCAGAATCCAGAAGTGCCAGAAGTACCTACAGACTGTCTACTGTGAGGTCAGGAAAAGGTAAAACTGTTCAAAGCTGCTGCCATTCTGTTGGTTTCCCACCTGGTACATCCTCTGAGCTTCGGTCAGGGATGTCTGCACCGTGTCATTGAGCTGCTTGTAAAAGGGACAATGACACCCACCTATTGCTTCCTAGATTGTACCTAGTCCAGCCTCTTCAGGGACAGAGGTTGATGGGGTGTGGGTGGTAGGGCAGAAGCTCCTTCCATCCCTCAAACCCCCTGAGCCCACCCAGGAAGGAACCCAGATTGGGAACTATCAGCCCCTTCACCAGAACGTCATCCTTTCCAGCAACCTGAAAAAGCTCACGCCCTCAACGTCTTCCTCTGCAGGCCCAGGAGATACAAGTCTAGGACGTTTATTATTGGATACAAAGTTCATAAAATATGAAAGTTTCCGGGAGAGGAAACAAAGAGGATATAATGTTGAAAAGAACCATTTACCTTAACTTTTTCCACATGACTTCCTCAAGTGGACCTATTTTTAATACATAATTTAAGTGCAAAGTAGATGCTTACTGTGTTTATAAATATATTCAAAATGGAAGCATCTTTCAGCTTGTTTATCTGCTACTGTGATTCCTTCCACGGGGTGAGAGTACTAAGTTGGGATGAGAGATGTTCGCCCAGCATCACACAGTGGGTCTCTTTTGCTGGAAAACCCAGGGCCTTACCTCAGGGATGCAGGACTTGGGAATGCCACGCAGGTTACAGTAATACTGGAGGTGTTCCCAGCCAGTTAGGAGCTCATCTAGGGCATCCTGCTGAGGACAGTAGCCAATGCGAACTCCTGCCCTGCCCACGAAAGAGGGGTCCACATCCTCTCTGTGAAGATAAAAGAGAGCAATTCAACTTCCCAACAGCAATCAGCTCTTAAACTGGCCCATCAACATTTCATTGCAGTCTGTTCAATAAAATTAATTAACTGAGCATAAATGGGTTCAATGAATAAACACAATTATCCTTGTGTCTAGAGAACAGGCTTGGCTCTGGAAGCAGGAACTATGGGTGCTTTGGATGTTAAGGAAAAAAACATATAAAGCATAGAGATTTGCATTTGGCATATGGTTTGTATTTGGCCTAAAGTGTGCTCAGTGACTATTATAGTTACTATGTTTCCCCACAAAAACAATTTGCACGATACATATTTTAAGAAATCAATGAGTAAACTATCATTTAATACCAGATTTTAAATATTTTATTATAAGAAATATATAAAATCTCACATTGAATATATGGAAAGATAGGTAATATGGAAAATCTATAGCTCTAGCCCTCAATGTTATCTAATATTAATATTAAGATGTCATTTCTTCAAGTGTAACTATGCTACATTGGTGTATGGTGAGGAGTATACAAAATTGCAGCTATTTATATAGCTAAAATAGGTTAAAAGACTGAAAACTACAAACTTCCAGTTATAAAATAAAGAAATCCCAGGGATATAATGTACAGTATTGTGACTGTGGTTAATAATATTGTATTGCATACTTGAAAGTTGCTAAGGGAGTAAATCTCAAAGGTTCTCAATACAAGAAAAAAATTGTGTGTTAACTAGACTTCTTGTGATCAAGTGAATTTTTCTCAACTCACTTTTCATGTACACTTAATATTAAATTTATCATTTTCACCTTTTTAAGGTGTAAAACTTGGTGACACTAAGTACTCTATCAATGTTGTGCAACTATTACTGGTCCAGATCTAGAACACTTTCAGGATCCCCCAAAGAAACCCATGCTCTTTTTTATAAGTCACTCCTCATTTCCTGTCCCTCAGGTCCTGCTAATCTTTTCTCTGTTTCAATAGATTGGTCATTATGGACAGCAAATCAAGTCATATAATATGCAACCTTTTGTACTGGCTTCTCTCACTTAGCATGTTTTCACAGTTCATTCAGTTTACAAGATAAGTTGGTACTTGATTCTATTTTCTTTATTATTTTTTTAAAGATTTATTTATTTACGCATACAAAGCTGGGGTACAGGCCAGAGGCATGGGGCTGTGAGAGGGTTCACCAGAGACAAGCGGGGAGCAGAACAGACAGATCGACAGAAATACACTGCTGAGGGGAGCAGCGGGCAAGGCAGGAGAGGTCTGTTGTGCCATGGGGAAGCTCCCTGGCTGGGGATCAAACTTTTGCTGCAGGGGCTGTGGATAGCTTGATAGTCCTGAGAGTTAATCTGTTACACCATCAGGGAGGCCCAAGATGCATAGTTTTGTCTTTTTTAGTTTTTTATACAGTTGCAGTATCTTTAGCTTGACTTTTTTGATTTAGTAACATACATGTAAGATTCTTCCAAGTCTGTTCATAGTTTGATAACTCATTTTGTTTTATCTCTGAGTAATACTCTGCTGTTAGATGTACCAAGGCTTATTATTTCATTCACTTATTGAAGGGCACCTTGGTTGCTTCCAATTTCAGGCAACTATTAATAAAGATACATAAACATTTACCTAAAGGCTGTGTTTATTTATTTATTTATTTATTTTGGTAGATTTCAATTCATTTGAATGTCTACCTAGGAAGATGATTGCTAAATTGTTTGGGAAGACTATGTTTGCTTTTCCAAGAAATTCCCAAACTATCTTTCAAAGTGACTATACCATTTTGCATTTCCAATGTATGAAAGTTTATGCCGCTCACATGAGGAGGGAGATTTATACTTTTAATACACAAACAGTGCAAAACAATATTACCTAAATAAATATAGTAATGAAACAAATTACAAAAGTAAAAATGCTAATGTTTTTCAGAATTTTATCAGAATTTGGTGTTAGTAGGGTATTGGATTTTGGTCATTCTAATAGGTGTGTAGTTGCATACATTTGTTTAAATTTGTAATTCACTAGTGGCATATAATGTTGCACATGCTTTCATATGCATTCCATACACACACACACACACACACACACATATGTGTGTATTCTTTGAGTCATGTGTTAATTAAATGTCTGCTGTTTAATCTCTTCATATTTGGGGATTTTCCAGCTATCTTTCTCTTATTTATATTTTAATTCTATTGTCACTAGTACATTCTTTGTATGATCTATTTACTTACTTTTTTAAAAAAAAGATGTATTTATTTATGCATACAAGCTGGGGCACAGGCCAGAGGTGTGAGGCAGCGAAAGGGTTCACCAGAGACAGAGTGGGGAACAGCACAGGCAGATTGGTAATACACTGCTGAGGGGAGCAGCGGGCGAGGCAGGGGAGGTCTACCGCGCCATGTAGGAATCTCCCCAGCTGGGCACTCGACAGCTCCAGAGCGCAGTGCTTAACTGCTGTGCCATCAGGGAGGCCCTATTTACTTACATTTTTAAGGTCATTTTATGTTCCAGAATGTGGTCTATTGTGACAAATGTTCCATGTGAACTTGAGATAAATGTATATCCTACTATTGTTGCACAAAATATTCTATAAACATAAATCAGATCTAGTTTATTAATAGTACTGCTTATTTCAACTACACCTTCACTCATTTTCCACCTGTAGGATCTGTCAACTACTTAAAGAAGAATGTTGGAGTGTTCAGCTGTAATACTGGAATTCATCTGTTTCTCTTTGCTTCTCTGTTTTTACCTCACATCTGACACACTATTATTAGATTTATACACATAAAGCATTTCAAATCTTTTTGGGGAATTGGTCCCTTTCCATGTCATGTCACACTATATTGCTGACAATTTTCTTTGCTCTAAAGTCTGTTCTGTCTGAAATTAATGTGCTTTCTTTTAATTAGCCAGTCTGATATATCTTCTCTGCCCTTTCACTTTTAATCTGAGTCTGTATATTTAAAGTTGGATTCCATAGACAACATACAGTTGGATCTTGCTTTTCATCCACTATTGTAGTTCTGTCCTTTAATTGGAACATTTATGCCATTACACTTAAAGTGACCATTGAAACATTTGGATTATACTGATCATATTTATAAAAAATTTCTATTCATTATTTTTGTTTCTCCCTCTTTTACATCTTCTACATTTTTTCTGCCTTCTCAGGTTTTAATTGACCATTTTTTCTGTTTTCTTAATAACAATAGTGGTCATTCTAGAGTTTCTAGAACCATTCCAAGTCCCAAATAAAATACACTGGAGGGACCTTATAACAGAGTATTTCTACTGTCTGCTTCCTGTTTCTTATAACAAGTTGCAATTGCTTTTACTTAGCAATAAGTTATAAAAGAAAATAGAACATTGCTATTATATCGAGCAATTACCTATGAAATCAACACAATAATAAAAAGGTTTTATTTTATATTCATTTCCTTCTCTAGGATTTTCTTTTACTATATACAATACATATGTACTTGTACATATATACTTTCCTTTCTGAAGAACTATAAACTTTTCTTGTAAGACAGGTCTATAAAGTTTCTCACTATTTATTTATCTAAGAAAGATTGTGTTTCTTCTCCTTTTTTGAAAGATTTATTTATTTATGCATACAAGAGCTGGGGTGTACGTCAGAGGTGTGGGGGTGGTGAGAGGATTCACCAGAGACAGAGTAGGGAGCAGAACATGCAGATTGACTGCTGAGGGGAGAAGTGGGAAAGGCAGGAGAAGTCTGCTGCACCATGTGGGAAGCTCCCTGGCCTGGGATCGAACTCATGCTTTAATGGCTGCAGTTAGCTTCATAGCGCTGAGACTTAACCCTTTGCACCACCAGAGAGGCCCGTCTTCATTTTTGAAGGAAATTTCATTGAATTCAGAATTCTAGGTGGGTAGTAATTTTTTGTTTGGAATACTAAATGTTTTTCTCCCTCTCTTCTTTTGTTTATGGTTTTTGATGAGAAATTCAATGTTGTTCTCAAGGTAAGTTATCTACTCTTTCATAATTTTCTGCAATTTGAATATGATATGATTAAGTACAGATTTTTTTCCTATTTGACTTCCTAAATCAGTGCTTTATTTTATCATATATTTGAAAAAATTATCATTATTTTAAATATTTCTTCTGTGCCTTTATTTATTGTCCTTCTGATATGACTGTTGTACACATGGTACTGCTTGCAATATCTCACAATTCTTTCATATTCTGTTCCATTTTTTTCAGTCTTTTTCTCTCTTTTTCAGTCTTCCTTTCCCTCTGTTTGATTAGATTTAGGTTAAAAGGTCTCATAAGATATTTTTCTATTAAGTAGAACAAAGACTTTTGGACATATTTCAGAATGATTATTATTTTTTTTTCCTCTGTGGAGGCACAGAGAGATTTTTCTCGAAAAAAGTGAGAACTTTATGGGATTGCTGGAAGCAAAACTCATAAAAGTGTAAGGGTTCCCCAAAACAGAGTCCCCTAGATATTTTTAACTCTCAAGATAGCCCATGTTGAACTTCTGGAAGTTTATCAACTATAGTTTAAGTATTCCTACTGAAACTTACAGCAGGCTGGGGCCATTGCTCCTAGGCTTCTGCCTCTCAAAAGCATGACCATGCCACAAAGAAGCCACTCACCAAAGAGAAGACATTATATAATGCCATGCAAATAATGTTATAAACGGGTGAAACTCATCTATGGTAATAGGTGGAGCAGTGCTTATCTTTTGTGTGGCTGGGCATGACCAAGACAGGCATGTTGCAGCAGCTGTGTTCTGACAATATTCTAGTCCTCAAGTGCTGGTTCTATGAGTAGACTAACATAGTGAAAATTAACCAAGCTTTACACTTTGATTTTTAGGCATTATATATTTCAATTATAATCTTACATTATAAACATTGCAGTTAATCTATACATGTTAATTTTTAATATTCCTAACATAATTTTTAATGTTTAAAAAGTTTTATGTAGGTTCTACATGAATGAATTTCCATGGTCTCTTAACAACTTTCTCAACTAGTTCTTTGATAATTTAAATATATGAAACACATATTTATTTTTTATTTTTTAATTTATATATATTTTACATAATTGTTCATTTTTGTACAATGTTTTCATTCTTTTCCCACGTGTAATCTCCTAGAATTTACACTACCTATACACCACCACCATCATACCTTGTGTTCTTCCCATCCTCATTTTGGTCCCTCTCTTTCCCCATCCCCTGCAGAATATCTCTGGTTTATTTCTGTCAGTTTATTTTTGTTTTGCTTTGTTGTGATTTATTTATTTATTTCTTAATTATTCAAGACCATTTAAAGATATGGAATATATTTTTAAATACCATTCTCTTTGTTCTATGAGTCTGTTCCTTTTTAGTTGGTGTCTTTGAACTTCAGAACAGATAACTCATTCATAAGAGGTGAATTATGGCAGCCTGCAGATGAGGGAGTCAATAATGGAAAGGTTCAATATCTTCCCATATTTAAAACAACTCATCACTCAGTGCAGGGATGACTGCAATTTCTGGCTATAACGGGAGTTATTTTTTTCCATACATAATTGGCATACAGTACTGTGCAACTTGAAGGTACACAGCACAATGATTTGACATATATATATATATATTGTGAGATGATCACAAAGATAAGTGTAATTAACATCTATCACCACATATAGATTTTTTAAAAGTAAAAAATACTTATTTTCCTCGTGATGAGAATGCTTATGAAATTTCATGTATATGTTATCATGTTACATCCCCAGTGTTTATCTTATACCTGGACATTTGTACTTTTTCATCACCTTCAGCTAATGTCCCCTCACAATATGTATGTATTGTTTGTGTGGTATATAGTATACCACAGGAATTAGGTTTTTTAAAAAAGGATACAATTTTACCAGCGAGTGAAATGAAGATACTTTTCTTTTACTTTCTGAGCAGGACATCTTCTAAATAATCATGAAATTAAAAGGTTTCCATTTGCTTTGTAGTTAGTAGAAGTCACCTCCTTACTCAAATCTTGCAAACAGGGTATCTATCAGTTCTGTAGTTTTTATTCTGAACTAACATCTATCACTGTGGGGAGTTTATAACATGTCTGTGGAGAGGAGCCAGGAGGTGCTGACCCACAAAGGAAAAACATGCACAAATAGCATTAAAGGCTTGTTAAATCAAAGCATATTATGGTTTCTCTGGCTCTATTTTATTAGTTTAAATGCCTGCTGTTCTGTGAAGACTCGCATGCTTGGTTGAAATTTGGAAGAAAATAAGGTTCTAGAAAGATCAGCCTGACATCTCAAAGTTTAGGTGTACAGTGACCCTGTTTACAATGGTGATGTGTCATAATCCAGATGGAGACACAAGGTCAGCATGGTCTTATAAAAATATGCATACCAAAGGAGGTCATATGATAAAGATGTTTTGGAATAGGCAAGAGTTTAATGTCTGCACCAGACTTTAACTGACCTTGAAGAGTACATTAATATAAATTTCTAATCTATCTCTGAGTGATGCTAACTAAACATCTAAGTCAAAATCACTATCAATCACATTTATATGTTACTTGAAAACATTCACATCTATTTTATGGTTTCCATACATTTGCATTTCAGTTATCTTTATATGATACCTACTAGAGAAAGTCATACCATTATATATGCTTTATGCTACAGCACTGCCTAGAAAGGTAAGACATTTTTCAGTTCAGGTCTGACATAAAAATGAACTTCAAATGGCTTTTATCATGATGTATGCTGACGGGCTTTTTTCCTCTTTATGCAATGCTGTAACAGATCAATAATTTCTAGAAGTTAAATAAAATGTTTGGGACACCTGCAGAGGTCTTTGTAAAACCTATGTTTTAAAGTTTGAAAAGGTTTTACCTGAGTTCTACTTATTTCAGACATTTAATTTCCATTTACCATTAACAGTCTGGAAGATGCCAACATAGGTTAGTAATAGCTGATAAGGATCTGCTCAGTGACCCTGGTTTGATTTGCTTTCTAGGAAATGTTTTAAACCTGAATTTCATCAAACTGCTTCATGTTTTGCTGCCACTACCCACACTTCATTGCCGGATTCAGCCCAAATCCTGTAATTGTATGAGTGTAGGTCTATTTTCACAACAAGTCCCCGAACCACTGGAGCCTGTGATCTGGTCTCATGGACTCATTCAGGAAAATCTCTGAGCCATGAACAAAACCCATAACTGGATTTTAGGAGTTTCACACTATATAATGTCTAGACATCTTACATAATGTTGTAGAAATAATATGAAGCTGTCACACTGCTTTGTTTCTTAAATGTGGATCACTGCAATGTTTTTCTCCTGTTTCTGAAGGATAGAATATGAGTTCATCACCCAAGTTAAATGTGTATAAACACACAAATACCACACACACACACACCATCGTGGAGTTCTTTCAGGAACATCAGATTGGTATTTGAACAGAAGAACACTTACAATGTAGGATAATATATTCATTCTTTCAGGGGATACTTAAGCTCTGATATTTATTCATTTTTATTTCCTTTATACCCAACTAAGGGAGAAGCCTCAAATCTTATTAAGTAATGTCCTTTCAAAACAGTAATAAATACCTAATTACATTTTTATACTGTCAAGATTGTGCCTTATGCCCATGAAGAAAATGCTATGACATTCTGGCAACAAAGTGATTCATTAAATTACACATATTCTTTGTGCACTGCAGTGACCAATTTTCTAGTCTGATAATTTATTCAAAGAGATTAAGTTAATACAGCAAAGAATTATTGTTTTGAAAGAACAAATGATTCCATGTGCTTCTCACTGTTCCACTGTCACTCAGATGGTTCTTTCACTGAACATGTCATCATTTATGACACATACAGGTCTACTTTTAGAAATTATCCAGAAGCCAATAGCACAGTTATGATTTCATAGCTCACCTTTGCCAAATACAATTCTTATTCAAGTCAGTGTTAAAAATTAAGCAAAGTCATCAGTAAATTTCACAATCTGGATAACAAATATGAGCATCACTAATTCATAATACCTGTAATAATTTCACACATATTTATGTACTGTGATTTCAAATCCTCTTAAATGCATTATTAATACCATGATTGGTATTGTCAGGAAGTTTTTAAACATTAAACAGCTCATCGAACTCAAATGCTGTGTATATTTAATTTTTAATTGTGAGTACTATTCACATAAAATACCAAAAAATATTTCTTTTATAAGAAATTGACAAAGTGAATTAGTACAACTATTCTCTAACTACTTAATATTTAGAATTTCTAGTCAGGAATAGGCAAATTCATTCATGCATTCATTCATTCATTATTTCTCAAAGTTTTTTTAATTCATACATTAGATGTATAGTTATTTTACTATGCTATATATCAACAGCCACTAAAAATAGGTATCATAATATTAAGTTGTAAACTAAACTGTGAAATAGCTTCATTTTTTATTAATAAGCTATTTAAAGATTAGCCATTAGATGATAGTGTTTTAAATCCATAGGTTCTTTTTTCTGAAATTTATATGTCTTTTTTCTTACATTATTATTAATTTTTAGACAGTATATAACTTTTCCATCAGGCATAATGCCCATAGTTCTCCCATCACCAGAGCACCTGTGATCTATCACCACTGTCCCTTGTGCTTTTCTTTTTCTTATTGAGACCCCACTCTATATGCTCCCCTGCTATATGCCTTAGATCTATGGTTAGCTTGCAAGTTTTGTCTTTTTTCTGATTCTTTGTTCAGTTTCCCTATATTCGACATGTAAGTGAAACTATTCAATATTTATCTTTTCCCTCTTGCTTTCTTTAATGTGTTCAGAGACTTCCAGTGTCTGAAATCCCACAGCATTTTTCTACAAAAGGATAAAACATACCACAGAGAATTCAAAGTTGTTGTCGTTTTACAAAGGCAGAGTGTGAAATTAAAATATACTGCTCTCACTGTAGAGCTTACTCAGGAAGGTTTGAAAGTCACCGTGCACCAGGAACTCTGTTGTCATATTGAGACTTCAGTAATGTCATGTCACACTTACCCCACCACCTAAATTCTAAGGGTGAAGGTTGAAATGAAAAGGTACTTTAAAAAAGGAGGGGGTGTTATGTGGATTTGAGAATATAAATTTTGCTATCATTTACACTGAGAAATTCTATATTCCTGCAAAGTAGTAGAAAAATAAACATTATATAGTCCTATATGTATGTAGAGAAAGCCAGAGAAGCTAAACACAGTCTAAAAATCTTACAAGTTATCAGAAAAAAGTGAGAGTATACAGAAAACAAAAACAAAATCAACCAGTCAACAAACCAACAACAAAAACCTAAATCATATAGTAAAACAATTAAACAAAAATAATAGCACTAAATTAGAAAGCATAATATAAAATGAGATGATAGCATTAAGGGTACAATAGATTCCTCAGTAATAAATAAACTCAGCTATTAAAGCCAAAATCTTTCCGATGGAGTCACAGCATATAAGCTTAAGGCAACACTGCGTGAAAGACACATATCCAGTGAACTGGAAAAGTAGACAATGCAAGGCAGCAGAGAGGAGGACAAAATGCCAAAAAAAAAAAAAAAAAAAAAAAGCCAAGTACAGTTAAATTCAGATGTTAGCATTAAAGGAATCCCTATATTGAAACTGACTGTGTATTAGAGGGGAGAACATCCAAAAGGAAGAAATACAGATGTGAAAATTTCTAGTTGCAATAAAATAAAATCAGAAGAAAATAAATTATAACACCACTTTGGAACTTTTAAATACAAACTCTTTCCAAAAACAAAAATCAAATGATGTTTCAAAATATGGAAAATGTCAAAGATGAATCCCTATGTGGAATATTATCTGAAACAATAGTCAAATGAAACTTCATGGATTTAATGTTTTTCAGTAATACAGAATAAATTATTGGAATTAATTCATTAAGCAACTTTCTAGAAAAAATGGAAAAAGAACATAATAACATTTAGGGATAGTAAAGACTAATTAAAGATGAAGTAGAAATTAGAGAACAAAACATGCAGAACAAATAAATAGCTGGCTCCATTAAAAAAAAATGTAGACAAATGATTGATTTCTCTAGAAAAACATAGGCAAACATCACAAATGTAAAAATATGTAATAAAAAGGGGGACATTACACACATAGAGGAAATTAAAACAATAAGAAATTGCTTATCAAAGCAATGAATATATGTTTGAATGAAATTCTCTTGTAGGAAATATAAATGGCCCAGTCTGACCCAGAGATAGACAGTCTAAGCAAAGGCCAATTACCATTTTAGAAGTTGGAAAGAAAATGCTAAAGAGAAACTTTTCTTCACTCTCCTCTCTCCATCACACAGAACTATGCACAGGAGGTGCACAAAGCTAAACTAAAACTTCTACACAGAAAAATTGGACCAAGGGGGGAAATGGTGATACCTTTCTATAGTTTTTGAATATTTCCGCCAAGTAAATGTCTTGCATATTATCAGTATTTAAAACGATAATGTCAAATGCTAAAGCAACTTCACAAAACTGTTTAGCTGTTAAAAGAATTTATAAAGGGCACTGACATTTTAGACTATAGTATTCATACAAAACTCACAGCCTTTAAACTATGCACATTTATGGCATAATAACAGCGCCTGTGAACCATCAAGATGACGTGGGAGAACTATATGTACTATACCTAAGGGAAGAAATTAAAATTGTACAAAAATGAACAACGATGTAAGAAAATAAATTTATTTAAAAAATAGAGCCTCATCTTTCCCTGTGGATATCATAAAATATTAGCATCATTATAATGATAGCAAATGTTTATGTTTATGCTAAATAATTTTAATAATCATCTACTATATCCAAAGATAACAAATTATATCCAAATCACAACTTCATCATTGTACATCTCAGGATGCATATTTATCTTTTATAGTTATGTCTTGGAAATAAAAAGAAAACATGAACTACAGTGCTTTAGCCCATTTAAAAGAAAAGTATGTATTTCAAAAAAGAATACAAATTGAATATGAAACAAAAAAGTTTCATCATCTCCCCAAAAGCATCTTCTCCTTTTTCACAGTTTTATTATTAATACTTTATCCTTCAAAAACATTCTGATTTAAACTTCCAATTTCAAAACAATACTTGACTCCATATTTATCAACGCTTGTATTCAAAACATATGACAGTATGCTAACAAAAATATCTTTTCCTGCTCCAGTTACCTGCTGACATTCACATAGTTCTCAGAAAAACAAACATACAGGGTTTCACATCACCTTAATTCATACTTCACTTTATTATCAGAATTTATTTTTTAAAAAGATTTATTTATTTATACATACAAGATCTGGGGTCTAAGCCAGAGGTATGGAGGGGTGAGAGGGTTTACCAGAGACAGAGTGGGGAGCAGAACAGGCAGATTGACTGAAATACACTGCTGAGAGGAGCAGTGGGCGAAACAGGAGAGGTCTGCTGTGCCATGTGGGAAGCTCCCTGGTGGGGGATCAAACTTGTGCTGTAGTGGTTGGTGATAGTTTCATAGTGCTGAGACATAACCCCTTGTGCCACCATGGAGGCCCATTATTATCAGAGTTATTAACCAAAACTAGAGCTCTAATTTCTAGCTCAAAATTACTCTCTAATATTTCCCTGAAATGTTGTAGAATTAAATAAAACCTCATAACACAGAAAACACAATAACCCTGAGGACATCTTAATAGTTATAATATGCAATTTAATTTAAAAAACTATCATAATAAGGATTCAAATTATAAAAGAGGGTATGTGAAAAAGGCAGATATCCACCCCATAAACACACATAGACACACACACACACACACACACACACACACACACACACACCCCAGCTGGGAGATAGGTTTCCTTAACTCTAGGGCTGCTGTAAGAGAGAACCAACCTGCTTTTTTGTTTATACTGGCTCAGAGAGCTGCAGGAAAAGAGACTGAAGGAGAAAAAATAATATTACCTCAATGCAGAAGAAGTAAAAAAGGTAAAATCTGCTCAAAACTAAGAGGTGTACATCCCCACCAACCTTCAGGCTATATTTCTGAGTTCAATAACAGCCAGTGTGATAGAGAGACATCTGGTCCACACTGTTGTGATAAAAACAAACTTAATAAAGAACTCAACTGTCCTCAAATACGTAAAAAAATCCCCCTTAAAGTAACACTGAATAGTAGAAAGGGAGAGATATCCTGAAAAATCAGGAAAAATGTGAGCCTGAAAAGTTCAGGAAACCCATGGGCAGTCCCATTAGAATGCAAGATGAAGCAGCCTCTGTGGATTAGAAATATGAAGTCTACTCAAAGAAATCAGATAAAGCAGCATCAAAATAAAGTCTTTCAGAGTGAGAACAAACAATAAAATAAGGAAAGACTAAAAGGAAACAAAAAGTGTTTTTGCTCAAATGTAATAAAAAAATGTGTGTGTGAGGGCTGAACAAACCAATAAAAGAAAAAAACATTATGAAAGCTCAATAATTCCTGAAAAGGTTAATGGGTTTTGTTTTCTTGCTTGTTTTATTTTCAAAGGAAAGCAAATGAAATATATGATTATCTGAACAAGTAGCAAAGGAGGCTGAGTGCCAGAAGAGAAGGAAACAAAGTCCAGAACTTTTCAAGGAGAGTGTTTTGACTTGTGAATGCTTGCGCAATCCAGCTGCTCTTCACGAGTGAGGCAGCTAAACTCTTTGATATTCGAGGAATCAACACATCATCTCTTCCACCCCAGTTATCCTTTACTAATTAAAAAAAAAAAAAACTAAGCTAAAAGATGCATTTTTCCAATTAAAAGTTAGGCATTATTCAATGAGTGAAAAAAATGGTGGTCAATACTCAGAACTGACACAAATTAAACTAAACACGTATCTAAACATATACACATGCAACACATGCATCTCTTTTTCTAAAAAGAGAGAAATAATATCGTAAAAATTTAGCAACAACCTGAATCTGAAATTCCAGGACATATATTAAGACAAAAGAAAAAAAGGACAGACTTGGTAATTCTTAGACTTAAGTGTCTGGAACTCAAAAATGTGTCACTGTTGATTCTGGTGATTCAAACGTTTGAAAGTTTCAATGCAATATGACCAGGTCAAGTAGGATCACAGTAACATTGCAAAGCTGGTTCATAGTTAGTTAATCTTGATATCCAATTAAAAATGAAAATTAAAAATATATTTTTATTTTTAATGCACCCTCAGCCACACTAAAGTGATATTTCTCCTAACAGTGAAGCCTAGTTAATACAGAGTTTATATAACTCTTGGTCACATAGGGCTTTCATTAAGGTTTTTGATGCTCAACTATGAGTAAATATTCAAGGGGCATTAATTATATGAAGGAAATATGTGACATAAATAACACAAGCAAAAAGACAACAGGAATTTGGAAGCATCACAGATAATGCAGAGATTATTTTAAAAGTATATCATCATTGAGGTGCTATTACCGTTATGGAAAAATAGGATGCCTTGTTCTATAAAAAGATAACAGAAAAAGAATAAAGAGTGCTTGAAAATATTTAAAATTAGCTAAACAAAGTGTTCAATAAATGGTTGGAGGTAAAGTTGAAAAACTCTGGGAAAGTAAAATCAAAAGATTGAAAATGAAATAAAAATATTTGAATTTTAGGAGATACCGCAATAAAAGGACACTGTGAAATACAGAGAAAACACGGAGAAAATTATAACACACAAAATCAAGAAAATTTCTTAGCACCATAGGAGATAAAGCTTACTGATCGAAAAGATCCACAGAACTCCAAGATAATAACAGTAGTTTTTAGGAAGGCTCATGAAAAAGTATTTCATCATGAAATTTCAAAACAAAGAAAAGGTTCTAAAAACTTCCAGGAAAAAAACCCCATTCCAATGGGCCTCCCTGGTGGCGCAACGGTTAAGCGCTGCACTGTGGAGCTGCAGGCAGCAGTGACGCGAGTTTGACGCCTGACCAGAGAGATTCCCACATGGGCGAAGCAGACCTCTCCTGCCTCGCCCGCCCGCTGCTCCCCTCAGCAGTGTATTTCCCTTGGTCTGCCTGTTCTGCTACCCACTCTGTCTCTGGTGAACCCTCTCGCCACCCCATGCCTCTGGCCTGTATCCCAGCTTGTATGCATAAATAAATAAATCTTTTTTAAAAAAAGGAAAAAAAAATCAAGTTATAATAGCACTGTATTTCTCAAAAATCAAACTCTAGATTATATAGTGAAAAAATGCATTGAAAATTCTGAGGGAATATAATTTTCAACCTAGACTTCTCTGCCCGGCTCACTCAAATGAAAGAGAAGACAGAAAGATGATTGAGGAATAAACAGAGTATAAACAAAGAAAGAAGACAAGGACTCAGGAAGTAGGGCATCTAATAAAAGAGAGTACAAAAGGAATGTCAGAGTGCTGGTAGAAGGTAACATGCAAGATGAAAGCTGAGTACCACATATGAAGAGGGAGCAACACAGTTGGAACTGAAGACACCAGAAAAGCAAGAGATATTCAAGAGGTGAAATTGACCTAATGATTGATGTGTTTGACTAGACTGGATATGTTGGATAATTTTACAGAATATAAAGCAAATAAACAAAGACAACTAATTAAAAGGAACTGTTCAATAAAGGAAATGCAATGGCACTTCAGGGTTCAACTATGAACAGTGTTCATATTATCATAATAGTGTACAAACAGTATAATGCATTAACTACAGTGTCTAAGGATACCTTTAAAAAGATATGAAATTTATTATTATATAAAGGTGAAAAATAAATTCAGAGAATGAAATAAAGATGGCTGATTACCACGACAGAAGTTTCATGCAGAATTAACATCCCTCTCTAATTAAAAAAAATAACAAAAAGAAAGTGCTTGGTAAATGATATTTAGTACTACTGTAGGTTTAATCATAATAATTCTAGAATATTAACTATATTAAATTAAATAAAACAATGAAATATGTATAGATCTATACAAATATTAGAAATTAGGAAATATTTCTGTCTACCAAGAAAAGTGAAGAAACAACAAAATAGATCATATAAAATAATTCCACAAAATATTTGGTAAAAACTTAAAAATAATATTGAATCATAACCTTGTATAGAAATAATAACTACTTAAAAAATTAAAGAAATAATAATTCTATTAAATTACATAAAATTTAAAAGAGTAAACATAACAAGAAATATGTAGGATATATTAAAATTTATGAAGAATATTATAAAAACTTCAATAAATAGAAAATGAGACAATAGTCCTAAGTGAGAGACCTGAACATTATAAATCTTTGCAATATTTTTATAATTGCTTATGTTGATAAGTAGATTTATAAATATATATTTCACAATTGGAAAATACTACTAACCAATGATAAATGTACTTTCATAATAAAACATGATAAAGTATTAATATTAAAATATAAGATAGAATTTGTGCCAGAAAATGCAAATAAATTCTAAATTACAAGCGGCCAAATATATCAAGTATATATGAACAAACTTAGTAATTTATTAAGTTTATTACGGATCATTTCAAATCAATAGAGAAAAAAATATTCAACAAACAGTGTTAGGATGAATGGATAACCATTTTTTAAAAATTCAAATGTAAATTCTACCTCATTCTTTACCCCTAAATAAAGTAGAGATTTATAAGGATTGAAATATAAGCAAAGTAAGAAGAATGTATTTTCATCTTGGGTGAAGATCTCTACGTAAGTGGGGAAGGATTTCACACTTTTCTATACATTATCTTAGAGTTTTGAATCAATTACACTATGTAGAGATTAAAATACTGAATATCTAGAAGGAAAAAAGTCATTTATCTTCAATCATGAAGAGATATATGGAATTTAGACTGGTGATAATGCTAGTTGTTCACATGTGAACGTTCAAAAAGTGCCATATGTTTAGTTTGTTGGCTTGCTTTTGTAGTTCTTTGGAAGTAGTTACATTGTTTACTTTCTTTCAGAATGTATTTGCCCTTATTAGTTCAGTGTTCCTGTTGCAAAGGAAGGGTGTGAAGAGGCTATATATGGTCAGAATATCCTAGATGCAAGGCTAGTCACTCCAGCACTATTATCAGAGGAGACCACAGCTGGAGTCTGCCCTATCATTGCTACATGAAAAAGGTTTATGATTGTCTATATTTATCTAGCCAGGTTTGATGCAGAGAATGCTTAAATGTGTATGAAAGTTATCTGCAACAAAATGACAATGTGGAATACATTGGTATTTTCTCAAACTGCTAAAAATGGAGCTTCCATAAGCCTCGGCAATACCACTTTTGGGAATCTACCCAAGGGATACAAAAACATTAATCCAAAAGGATACATGCACCCCCTATTTATTGCAGCACTGTTCATAATAGCTATGATGTAGAAACAACCCAGATGCCCAAAAATAGATGACTGGATCAAAAAGATGTGGTACACATACGCAATGGAATACTATTCAGCAATCAAAAAAGATAAAACACATGCACTTTGCAACAACATGGATGGAGCTAGAAGGGATCATGCTCAGTGAAATAAGCCAAAAGGAAAAAGAAAAATGTTGAATGGTTTCACTTATAACAGGAATATAAAAGAGAGACATTCAGCAAGAAAGAGGGAGGATAATGCCTCAAAACGGGGGAGAAAAGAGCGCAAGGGACTATGGTGACGGTTCACGGGTGAATTGGTGGTGGGAGACCTATGGGGAATACACAATAATGTAAAAGACATAAATAATAATAACAATAAGAATATCAAAGCATAAAAAGAGAAAAATGACAATTCCTTTTCACTTGCCAGTAGATACAGATTTCATTTTTTTTTAAATTGAGGTCACACTGGCTTACAGATTTCTATGCCTATACTCAAGTTTCTTCTTAATTCCTTCAAAAAAGAGAAGAAATAACAAAGAATAGTGAAACAGACAGAGGAGTGGACCAGGAGACACGAGACGGAAAAAATCTTTATTTCAGTTTATGGCCTCTATTATTCCCATCTGTGGTATGACTGAAAAAACCCAGTGGAATGCCTGGTAGTAAAAACAAATATAATGGAGATGCCATATAGCATTGCTAACTTGTTCCAGAGTAGAAAAAATAAAATCTTGTCCTCCCTGGTGGCACAAGGGGTTAAGTTTCAGCACTATGAAGCTATCAGCAGCCACTGCAGCACAAGTTTGATCCCCAGCCAGGGAACTTCCCACATGGTCCAGCAGACCTCTCCTGTCTCTCCTGCTGCTCCCCTCAGCAGCGTACTTCAATAGATCCGCCTGTTCTGCCCCCTACTCTGTCTCTGGTGAATCCTCTCACCACCCACACATTTGGCCTACACCCCAGTTCTTGTATGCATAAGTAAATCTTAAAAAAAAAAGAAAATATAAAATCTTAATGTCCAGTACCTCAGAATATTATGATTGAATGTATTTTGAGATGGGACCTTTAAAGAGGTGACTAAGTAAAATGAGGTCAACAGAGTAGAACCTGATTTCCATGTGACTGCTACCCTTATAACAGAGACACCAGTCCTGTGTGCACACAGAGAAAAGACACAGTGAAAGGGGAGGCCCGAAAGGAACCAAAATCACAAGCATCTTGATTTCATTTTCATAAGTGAGAAAATTAATTTATTTTGCTTAGTCCAGCCAGTTTGTGATATTTTGTTATGGCAGACTTAGGAGGGAATAAATATACATTCACATACACTAATACACACTTGCACACACAGAGACTGTTGTTCAACCAGTGACATTCACTGCAAAAGAAAAGCAACCATAAAAAAACAGCTGTTTCAGTATTTTGAAAAGAATATTTAGAGAGTGTTTGGTCCAAAATAAAAGTGCATGAAAATCTATATTTTCCATGAAAATAATCAGACATTTTGTGCTAGGCATAATACAGAAATGTCAGTTATGTTCTATTTACTAGTAAGTAGTTAAGGGGTAGGAAAGGGAATGAAAGTTTTCCAATGAACTGTGGTGTTACAGACCCAGAGGTCACAATTGTCTTATGTCTTAGACATCTCAAGGTCAAAATTTCAGTGTGGGCAATAATAATAGCAAAAATTTATTGACCGTTCATTATGTGCCAGACTTGCATTATCTCACTTAACATCCAAATTAACCACTGAGGTAAGTTATCTCATTTTAAATATTGCTATTAGAAAACAGTTTTTTTTAAGAAAGACAAGAAACTTACCCAAGTTCACAGAGCTAAACAGAGGAAAGATCAAGATTTAGACTCTTGCTCCTGCACTCAAATTGCTAGATTTCTATGTATAGATCTCTTACCTGCAAATGACGCTCAAAGGTGGGGGTCATGGTTTGTGTATGAAATATACATAGCAAAGAGAACATCTGTTTTTCTGCAGTAAAGACATAATGGCACTACTTTGGAAATCCAAAACAATATATAAATGCTTTAGCTGTTATTTTAATAAATATTAACGATTGTGATTGCATTTTACCTATATGACTAATTAGATATTCAGTCAATCAAAGAGCCATGAGTTGAATCCATTAATGATGGTTGTGTCCATATGGATTATATAATCATATCAACAAAGGGAAATGCAATGGCCACATTTATATTTAGGCCAGCCAAAATCTTTTTGCTTTTCCTTTACCAAATCATATTTAATCATGATCTTTTGTTGGAGTATTTTGAAAATTAATCTTATAAATGACATGTGAAATACAAGTGAAGGTAGCATGAATATTTCAAAGTATAACTTAAGTGAGGAACCAAATCTTTATAATCAGCATATGACGTAAATAATGATTTTCAATTAGGTTAGGTTGTTTGGCTATTTTACCACATAAATTTCCACTCAAACAATCTTAACACACTCCTGTCAAAGACAGAACCTAAGCAATACTGATTAGCAGCCCCACTGTATCTGGCATTTTCCTTTTATTTATTTCCATAAATACTAAAGGGAAGTAAGGACGGACAGGGTCCTGGGAATCAGATGACTTAGTGCTAACTGTGATTAAGACAAGTCCTTCCAACTCTGTCCACAATTTCTCCCCTATGAAATGAAAGGATTAACTCATTTATTGGGAAGTTACTGTGCATGTTTTCAGAGAGTTCACAATCCAACAAAATTACCAACAACAAAAAAATGAAAAACAACATGACAGGATATTTTAAAAGAGATATAGTCATGTTTCGGTTTTATATCAGAGTTCAGAATACCTTGTCTTCCCAATGGGAGGCAGTGGACTTTTTTGTACTTGACACTGATAGAGAAATAGAGCTCCCCAGGTGAAAGAGGCATTAGGAGATAAAAAAACTGCGTGAAGAAGAAATAAAGAGGACCAGCTGATGCTGGGGACTGCTTAGTTACTATGTGGTAAGGGCAACTCAGTGTAGATTAGGGTCCACAGGGGAACATTTTATAGAGGGCACATGAGCTTACCAATATACTTACTCTGACTTTGAAATTAGAAATTCATATTTGACTTACATAGCTCAAACTATATGCATAAACTATAAGTTTGATATTGTTTTTGACACTTAAAATTCTTTGGACAAAAATTGTCCAAAGTTGTCTCAAGGTAGAGTTCCTACAATCCCTATACTGAATAGCCTATTCCATTTATTATGTCTCTAAGTTAGAATAGATTTAGAAAAAAAACTCTAAATTTACAAAGACCTCAATTTGACATTTGTATTTAAATCCCTGGGAAATTAAGCAATTTCCTGCAATATTCCTCTTCACTGAACATTATCTTTTAATTAACAAAGTGCTCAGGGATATATCTCTGCTAGGGGACTTTCAGAGTTTTCCACTTGGTGGTGAAACAAATACATTGTTCAAGATCATTTAATTATACTGGCACATCAGTATGTGAATATAAAAAAATTTTGTTAGTATGGAAAAAAACCCAAAGAGAAATATAAATTAAGCTGCATACTATGTATGAGATGTCATTTGTTACATAGTAAAAATATTTCCATTAAATTATCACATTTTCAGCTTTAACTCTACGTTGTGCCTTAACGCTATTGATCATGATTTTGAAAGATCCTGAATGACAGAGGCCACATCTAGAGTAGAATGTTAGAAGCTGTAAAACAAACATTGACAGGTAACCTACATACAGTACTAAGCGGCTTCATCCTGAAGTGAAAAATATTTTGTCATATAGTATATTCTGGGGGCCTCATACAAGCTTGAGGCAGAAGGAACTGACTGTGCGTGTGTGTGTGTGTGTGTGTGTATATATATATATATGTACATATACATATGTATACGTATATATATATATATAATTTATTATGCTTGATTTATTATGCTTTCCAGTCTAAAGATTTATCTCTTTTATTAATACTGGAAAATTTTTAGCTATTACTTCAGAATATCAGGCAATGTAAAGGGAAGAGAGAGACAGGGGAACAGAGAGCTTATTCAAAGAAACAGTAGAGGTAATTTTCTCAAATCGGGGGAAGGAACTAGATATATGCTAACTAGAAGAACACCTGATTATTTAAATGCAATGAGACCTAGCCTGAAACACATAATAGAGAAAATATGAATATTTCAAGACAGAAAAGCTATTGAAGGAAAATAGGGAAGAAGCAGGTAATTTATATAGGTATTTCAATCAGACATTCATAAGACTTCTCAGCAGAAACTTTATAGGTGAGGAGAGAATGGAATTATATATTCAAAGTGCTCAAAAAGTGTCAGCCAAGAGTACCATATCCTACAAATCTCTCTTTCAGATATAAGGCTTGGTCAGCAACAAAAGAGCTTCCCCTGTGAAAAATGTTGAAAGAATTTCTACTATCTAAATTGAAGAGAATAAAGTCCAGAAAAAATGACCAAAAAAAATAAATACACAGAACAAGAAAACTAAAGAAAAATGGCAGTAGCAAAAATTAATATATATTAATAATCAATTTTAATGTGAATGAATTGAACTCACTGATCAAAAGGTACAGAGTAGCAAGTTGGATAAGAATACCAAATCCAGCTTTCTGCTATCATCCCAAGACTCCCAGGTGGCGTAAGGGTTACGTATCAGCACTATCACTGCTACGG
This sequence comes from Scalopus aquaticus, assembly GCA_004024925.1. Classification (NCBI taxonomy): domain Eukaryota; kingdom Metazoa; phylum Chordata; class Mammalia; order Eulipotyphla; family Talpidae; genus Scalopus; species Scalopus aquaticus. The sequence goes on from PVIJ01005108.1 coordinate 78,659, forward strand.
TCTGAGTTCAATCTCCAGCCAAGGAGCTAACCCACATATGATGTAGCAAACCTCTCAGGTCTTGCCCACTGCTCCCCCTAGCAGTGTATTTCAGTAAATCTGTGTGTTCTGCTCCCTGCTCTGCCTCTGGTGAATCCTCTCACCACCCCCAACTCTGGCCTACACCCCAGCTCTTCTATGCCAAAATGATTAAATTATTTCTTTAAAAAAAAGCTAAAAAAAAGGCATTGACAGCACAACATAGTAATAGCAGAAATAACCCACTTTCAACAATGGAGAGAGCAATCAGGCAGAAAATAGAAAAGGAAACAAGGTTTAGATCAGATAGACATAGTAAATACTTAATAGGTTCTGTACCCCTCAAAAGTGGAGGACACATTCTTCTCAAGAGCACAAGGAATATTGAGGATAAATCACATGTTGGTCACAAAACAAGATTCAATACATTCAGGATGTTGAAAACATATCAAGTATGCTCTCAGATCAAATGAACCACCAAAGGAAAATAGAAAAAGTCCCCTATTTACACAATATGCTACTGAACAATCATTGGGTGAACAAGGATGTCAAAGGAATAATTAAAAAATTCCTGGAGACAAATGAAAATGAAGACATGAGCTATCAGAAATTATGGGACACAGAAAAAGGAGCACTAATGGGATAATGCATAGCAATAGAGGCCTCTATCAAGAAACAAGAAAGATCTCAAATGTATATTATTACCTTATACCTTAAGGAAATAAAGCAAATATTATGTGCTGATTTATGATGTGGTATTTTTTGTTTTTTTCCTAATTTAAAGTGTAGGTAATTTCTCTTCTGCATTGAAATAATGTTCTGAAATGTGGGTAGGAAATTCAGGTTCATGCTTTAATTTTCCCCTATGTATATTTTTCAGTCTTGAGGTTTGGGAACTGCCCCTTCACACTCTATCTTCTGTGTCACAAAAGGAAATGTATGCTAAGTTAGCAGTTGTGCTGAGGAAATCTTGGGAGCCAAAAGGTACAAACTTTAGTTGGATAAGTTAAGAACATTTCTACGGTGTTAGAACAGTTGCCACCTATAAAGATGACTTCCATATGAGTTATAACTGATTGAAGTAGACAGATTTAGAACCTACCATCTGCAAGAAAATGCCCATGTAGCTTGACAGGTATACTTCAAATTAGAACACACCCCAAACTCCATAGCCTATCTCTAATAGGTTATAGTTTTGGCTTGAGATTCAATGCTTGACTGAAAACTGCTAGTGTGTCTGAAATTTTCCTTTTTTTGTGTCTTATACTGGGAATACGTTGCTTCAGATTTTCTAGTAGGTTATAAAGAATGCTTATTGGTTAACTGAGTAAATATTGACTTGGAAAATGTTAAAAATGCTTATTGATATGTGAAAAATTCAGAGAGCTTTCAATCTAAGTTTCATCTTGGAAAAAAGAATAACAACAAAACAACTTTACAAACAATATAGAGACATATTTTGTCTAGCTTTAGTGGATTTTTGAAAGACAGTGCAAAATTAGATTTAAAGTCATGTTTTAATAAGAATTGTGATCTTGTTTTTACAGTCTCAATGAATTGGGTGAAATATATCAAGATGCCCACGGAGTTTACCTTGGCGGTGAGTAACTCTTGAATTTCCCACACATGTCGTTTTATGTGCTAAACTCACAACCTCATATTTGTTTTAAAAATGGGTTTTGAATGAGCTGATTAGGCTCAGTGAACAGCAGAATGTTAAGTAAGCGATCACAGTCTATCTCCTTTCTTGTCCTTTTCATACACCATAACCACTGATTTATCTTTCATGTTTTTCACAAAAAATTCATAGGATTGCTGAGGTTTGTTTTTTTTTTTTTTTTTCCTCTTTCCTAGTTTAGAGACCAGCCATTGTCTCAACATGGCCAAACAAAGACAAAAACTTTATCTTGGGTCTACTGCCAATCCTTAGCAAAACTACATAAAGACTTTTCTCTGGTTATCTTTAGAGTGGTTCTAGTCTTGGGTCCATGTAATTGAATGAAGAGTTAAATGGGACACTTACTCTAGCATATATGAATCATAGTTCTCAGCATAAATTGGGAATCTCTCTGATTTTAAAAGTATATTAAAGGAAAATATAGTTAAATGGGTATATCAAAGTTTTCATCTTACAGACTATAAACTGTGTTGAGAAACAAGGCCATCATTGTTTTACAAATTTAGCCAGACCAGAGGTTTGAGTCTATTTAAGCAATTCAAAGTCCACCCATTCAAAAGTACTTCTAGATATTTAGGAAAATAAAATCTGACCTTAGAAAATAAGAGTGTAGGGGCCTCCCTGGTAGCACAGTGGTTAAGCACTGCGCTGCAGAACTGTCGGCAGTGGAGACGCAAGTTCCACACCTGACCGGGGAGATTCCCACATGGCAAGGCAGACTTCTGCCTGCCCACTGCTCCCCTCAGCAGTGTATTTCTGTCAATCTGCCTGTGCTACTCCCCACTCTGTTTCCGGTGAACCCTCTTGCCGCCTCAAACCTCTGGCCTGTACCCCAGCTTGTATGCATAAATAAATAAATCTTTAAAAAAAAAAAGGAGAGTTTATCTCTAGATGCAAATTTTCTGACCTTATAGTCCTCTTAATAACAAAAGAGCAATTTTAGAAATGCAAATTTAAGAAATAGTTTCTTATCTTAAGGCGTCAGTAAACAGAAAGGTCTATTTAGATATTGATTCAATGACAGTTCTCAGTATCTTCACATGTATTATTAAAGTAATGGTTATTACTTCAATATTATTTTCAAATGTTACTTTAAATGAAAACTAAGAGATCTCTATCTATAAATGTATGTTTGTGAGTGACTTTCACTTTTTTTGGTCTTATTTTTACATGCAGATTGTAATGTTACATATACATATAATACTTATAAATAATTGCTTTAGGGCCTCCCTGGTGGCGCAGCCGTTAAGCGCTGCGCTGTGGAGCTGTCGGCAGCTGCGATGTGAGTTCAATGTCTGGCTGGGGAGAGTCCCACATGGCGCGGCAGACCCTTCCTGCCTCACCCACTGCTCCCCTCAGCTGTGTATTTCAGTCTATCTGCCTGTTCAGCTCCCAGCTTTGTCTCGGTGAGCCCTCTCGCTGCCCCACGCCTCTGGCCTAGATACCCCAGCTTGCATGCATACATAAACAAATCTTTAAAAAAAAATTATATACAATTGCTTTATAGTGTCTATGTAATTCCCAAAGTCAGGAATATGATAGAAAATAACCCAAAATGTTTTTCAAGGAATCATAACAATTTTTGGTAAATGAAAACTAATAAGTGACTCAAAATTGGATGGTTTAATTTAAAGTATGCATGACTTTAGAACTACTGTATGAGCTTTATGCTTTTATTCTATGTTTAAATATATTTAAGTCAAAACTAGCTCATGGAAAACTGACTTGGTCTCATAAGATTTTGTGAATAATATAAAAAGAAACAGGTCCCAAATGGACCTGTGTTAAGCACAAGTAAGGAAGTTCAGCCTGAATTTGGGAGGTTAGACCTTGATGAAAAGAGAGGGACTGGGACCCTGGAGACATAATAGGAGGGATAGGGCCTGGAGCTCAGGGAGACATGCAAGCCTGGGAGACATAACAGGAGGGAAAAATCAGTAACAAGAAACACTATTACCAGTTAATCTATGTTAGGACATAAGCCGAAGTTGACCAACCAAGGAACCGCATGACCACCACGGCGCATCACCTAGACCTGAAGCATGAACATACTATAAAAACTGGGATGGCGTTTTCACCCGTGGCAACCCTCTTTCTGGACGTCTCCCTTGCCATAGGAGGTATTCTGCTTCTTATCTGTCCTTGCATAAATCTCCACAGACCTGCTTGCAGCTGACAGGAGCTGGCCTGTTTCTTTAAGCCTTACAGCTGTGCTACCAAAGCTGGCCTGTGTCTTTAAATAAACCCTTTTGGCTTTTGACTTGCATGCTGTTGTGTGCATGCATGCTGTGGGCCAATTCTTTGTTCCACCACTTTGGTTCCTGGCTTATCACCTTGCTTTACAAAGTTACCAGCAATCCTGCTTGATAGGCGATGTTTTTGAAAAAGTGAGGTAGGGAACTCTAACAATTAGTAGTCGCTCAGATTTTTGGTAACTAAAACCCTTAGAACTAGGTTAGATTAAATAACAGGATAAAGAAAGGAAAGGATTATTTTAGGCAAAATGACCTTACCAATTTAATTCACAATTAAATTGGGGATTCCACCCACAGACATAAACTATAAACTGCAATTGGTGACTCCATTTTGAATCTGTTCCATTTTCTTTTACCTAAGTAGTTCCCCAAACATCTTTTCGAAAAATTAAGGTTTTACTAAGTAAAATTGGAATTCATTGAATTTGTAGATCATTCTGACTTAAATTATTGAACTTAGGTTTACTTTAGGCTCCTAGATTTTCCAGTTATTTTTTTTCTCCCAATCTTTTTGGCTTGGATTAATTGAAAACTAAATGTCTTTTTCTGAAATCTCCCAAACTGGGAAATGGACAACTTTGACAACTTCAGAGATATCACCTAGACAGTTAATCCTAAATGTGACTGTTGCTGTTTCCTGTATACTTGATGACATTAAACTAAAAATGTCACTTCATCAGAAGGTACTTTAACTCCTGACATGCAGAATTCTTCTCGGTTCATTACCATCAGGAATCTCAGTGTTTGGGAGGTGTCATTTTACCTCATTAAGGAAAGTGTTTTAGAAATGCTTCCAAGATATCCCTGTTTGCATATTTTTTGTTTGTTTGTTTCATTTTAAGTAATCAAAGTCTTTTTTTTTTTCACTTTAGAGTTTTTGTATCAGGGAAGTTTTGTCATAGACTTTTTATACTTACTCAGATTTTTATGAAGCAATATTGAATTATCCAGAGTAACAATCCATGATTTTAAGAGCTAATCTGTTTCCTTAATAAAGCTCATCAGTGCTGACAGAACTAGTTTTTTTTCTAGTTAACAAAAGGCACCAGATCTTTACAATATTTAAATAGAATTGAGCAGCCAGGTTAAGCTATATAATATGGAAGTTAAGTGGACTCTGGTGAAGAAGCAAGAGGGGAATAAAAAGAAGAGTTCTTGAAAATGTGGCCCAATTTGCACCCTGGAATTATAGGGAAGGAGACATGTAGTGGAGGGACATGTAGGTGAGTGACACATGGGGAGGATGACAATGTGTTAACAGTAGCTCTTATTATGACATGATATCTCCTTTTGTCCTAGATTTCTGGGTACTGCTTCTGAACCCATTTCCTATGGTCCCATGACAGAAGGTGCCTTAGGTTTATGGCAAACTTTCAGGCCTCAACAGCCCCACTTCAGGACACCTCTGGCTGAGCTTTGGTCCACAAGGGGGGTGGGTAATTTGGAGTACTTTATTCAGAATATTCTTTCTTCTTCCCTTCTTTCTCTATGCACAGTAATTACAGTAAAGTTATGTTTTGCCTTTCTGCATATGATGGCCAGATCCCTTTGGAGTCTATGGGGACCCCTTGGCTGTGCACTACTACCAACTTGAACTTGAGGTTTACTTCAGTCTTTAACACTTTTATTTTTGTAGAAATGCCTGTCATTGTTTGCACAATATAGGCTTAAATTTAAGTACAGCTACAAGAATGTTTCCACACTGTTGAATGGAACTGATCTGCTCTGAGGAATTAGAGACTATCTCTACAAAATAACTAAAGAGTTCAGCTTCTGAATTGTCAAATTTCTTAAAGTTCCAAAGGTCGGATGGATGGGGAATAATAATCTGCCACCAAAAAGTATGTCTTCTGCAAGTGCTTTATTTCTTGGGAGGGTCTCTGAAGATTGGGTGAAGGCTGCATTTGATGATTAATCTAAATTTTTCTCTGTAACAGTCTATGTTAGGTAGACATAATCCCCTTACCTTTTATCAATGGAGAAAGCAGGAAGCACCTTCCTTTTTCCCTAGTAAATGCCCTAAATGCATTATCACATTCTTCGCTCAAGTTTTCTTGTCCTAGGACAGATATTAAATATTGTATCTAAAGCTATGTGGGTGAGTTACTCAGACATGCTGGCTATATCCAATGTGTACAGAAGTTGTTAACGTTATTATTAAATTCTACATGACTTTTTTAACAAAAAAATAACTTGAAGAAGAGGGAATGCTTCCAAACGTTTTGTAAGGCTTAATTACTCTGAAACCTAAAGCAAACAAGTACAGCACACACAAATAGAAAACTACAGTTAATATCCCTGATAAACATAGGTCCAAAAGTCTTCAACAATATGTTAGCAAGTTTATTTCAGCAATACAATATCATGACCAAGGGCCCTTTCTGGTGGCGCAACGGGTTAATTGCAGCACTATGAAGCTATCCAGAGCCACTGCAGCACGAGTTTGATCCCCGGCCAGGGAGATTCCCACATGGCCCAACAGACCTCTCCTGCCTCGCCCATGCTCTCCTCAACAGTATACTTCAGTAAATCCAGCTGTTTTGCTCCCCACTCTGTCTCTGGTGAATCCTCTCACCACTCCACATCTTTGGCCTAGACCCCAACTTGTATGCATAAATAAATAAATCTTAAAAAAAACCCAATATTACAACCAAGTGGGACTTATTCCAGAGACATAAGAATGGATTAACACACACAAATCAATGTATTCACCATATCAACGAAAGGAAATAAAAAGAATTGTATGATCATATCAATGGAGGCAGAGAAAGCATTTGATAAGTTTTAGGACTTAGTTTTCAGTAAATCCATCTAACGAATTGGGATAGATGAAACATGCCTCAGTATAACCAAGGCCATATATGAAAATCCCAGAGCTAAAGAGCCAACACCATACTTAATACCAAGAAACCAAATCCTTTTGATCTAAGATGCATTGCAAAGACAAGGATAGACACTTTCATCACTTACTATTCAACATAATACTGGGAGTCCTAGCAAGAACAATTAAGCAGTAGCAAAACAAACGAGGATTCCAAATTAGGAAAGAAGAAGTAAGATTATCACTATCTGCAGGTGACCTGATAATATATATAGAAAACTCTAAGACTTCACTGAAAAACTAATTAAAATGGTAAATCAGCACAGTCATGTGACAGGTCACAAAATAAATTCACGAAAATCTGCTGCATTCTTACAAAGTAGAAAAGAAAAAGAAATTGTAGATAATAATCTAATTTACCATAATATCAAATTTGAGGGCCTCCCCAGTGGCGCAGTGGTTAGGCGCTGCGCTGTGGAGCTGTTGGCAGCAGCAACACGAATTCGACATGAGCCTGGCCAGGGAGATTCCCACATGGTGCGGCAGACCTCTCCTGCCTCGTCCGCTGCTCCCCTCAGCAGTGTGTTTCCATCAATCTGCCTGTTCTGCTCCCCACTCTGTCTCTGGTGAACCCTCTCGCTACCCTGTGCCTCTGACCTGTACCTCAGCTTGTATGCATAAATAAATAAATCTTTAAAAAATATATCAAATTTGATTAAATACCAAGAAATAAACTAAATAAAGTAGATACATGTGATAGACCTGTACCCTGAAAACTTTAAGACATTTTTAAAAGAAATAGAAGAAGACACAAAGAAATGGAAAAATATTCCCTATTCAATTAGGAAGAATTAACATTGTTAAAATGGCCATCGTATGCAATATTCAATGCAATCAAAGTATCAGTGGCATTCTTCAAAGAAATTCAACAAATATTACTGAAATTCTTATGGAACCAAAGTGACCCCAAATAGCCAACACAATCCTGACCAAAAAAGGGAGATATTACACATCCAGGCTTCAAATAATGTTACTAAATGTACCTATAGTAATCAAAACAGTATGACACTGGAATAAAAATAGACACGCATACAATTGAGAGCCCAGAACTAAACCTGCACTTGTTTGGATAGCTATTTTTATAACAAAAGAGCCAAGAGTATACAATGGGAAAATGAAAGTTTCTTCAACAAATGATGTTGAGGAAACTGGACAGCCACATGCAAAAAATTGAAATTCTTTGAAGAATGTCATTGAGATTTTTAATGGAATAGCGTTGAATCTGTAAATTGTGTTTGGTAGTATGGCCAGAAAGAAAGAGAAAAATATCGAATGGTTTCACTTCTAACAGGAATATAGGAGAATCAAATAAGAAAGAGACATTCAGCAAGGGAGGGGGAGGGTAAGGGCTCAAAACGGGGGAGAAAAGAGCACAAGGGACTATGTTGACGGTTCACAGGTGACTCGGTTGTGGATAATGTATGGGGAATACACAATAATGTAAAAGATATGAATAATAATAATAATAAGTTATATATAAAAAAACTGAAACTCCACCCCTATCGCATAACATAAGCAAAATATTAACTCAAAAGAAAGTAAAGACTTAGATAAAAGACATCAAATCACAAATACATAAAACAAAAAATAAGCAAACCACTCCATGATATTGGCCTTTTATTTTGGTACTCCACTACTATAGCAAGGGAAACAATAGCAATGGTATACAAATGGGACTACATCAAACTAAACAATTTCTGCCCAGAGAAAGTATAATAAAATTAAAAAGTCACTATGCTGAATGAGAGAAAATATCTGCACATCATATATCTGACAAGGGACAAATATCCAAGATCAACAAAGAAAAAAACAAGAAGAAAACAAAAGACCCCATAAAAAAAAGGTCAGAAGAGCTAAATAGATATTTATTTAAAGTACATAAACATTGCATTTTCCTTTGCAAATCAGCAGCAGCAGCTCTATTGCCCACCTGTGACTATGCAGGCCCTCTCTATTTCTTTCTCCATTTCCTAATAAAACTGTCCTTTAAGGTGTAAATTAAATAAACAAATAATGCAGACATAAAGGTAGCCAATAGGCACGTGAAGAAATGCTCTTATGTCGGACTTTCTTTATGTCATCAACATCTCTTAATTTCACTTTCATATCTTTTACATAAGCTGTATTGTTTTTTAACCCATATATAGTTTATTTTTAATTTCAATGACTATTCTTTTTATCTTTAGAAAGTTTTTTTCAAGTCTGTTCTTTTTTCATAACATCATGTTTCTTCTTTCATGTTGTACATTCTCTTTGATAATGAAGTACTATTATATTACTTTTTTGATGTCCCAATTCTCCACTTTATCATATCCACATACTTATATTCTCAGTGGATAATTTTCTGCATGCTTTATAATATTTGATTTGAAACATTTTATTAAAGTCTGGGTTGTGGGGATACCCCTTCAAAGAAGTGTTGTGTTTTCTTTTTTTTTTTTTAATTTATTTATACATACATGCTGGGGTACAGGCCAGAGGCGTGGGGTGGCAAGAGGGTTCACCAGAGACAGAGTGGGGAGCAGAACAGGCAGATCAGAAATACACTGCTGAAGGGAGCAGCGGGCGAGGCAGAAGAGGTCTGCTGCGTCATGTGGGATTCTCCCCCGCTGGGCGTCGAACCTGCAATGCGCGCTGCCAACAGCGCTACAGCGCAGCACTCAACCGCTGTGCCACCAGGGAGGCCCCATGTTCATATGGCTACTACCATCCTGATCCAATCTTTATGTTCCTGGGTAGGAGATATCTAGTTTTTTCACCAAAGATTATTAAATTTTGACCCCTAAACTCATAGAGGATATAAACATAGATTCTAAAATTACAGGGGAGACCTTCCCTTTAAAATTCTGGCCCTCAACTAAAACCAAGAAGTTTGCATACTATCTTTCTTTGCCTGTAAGAGGCTATTAACAGAGCACATTCTATCAGTAAGGATGTAATCTTTCAGTGATTCTAGATTTATATAGGAATTCAGTTCAAAGATTCTCCTTATGTACAACTATATCTCTTGCACCCTCAAGAAGCTTAAAATCTGAGGCTCTAATTCACAATCCACACCTGTTCTGCCTGTTCAGGCACCACTACACCAATCCAAGCATTCACTAAGTTTTGTTAGTCTACTCTTTTAATGGCTCCAAAGGATTTCCTTTCTTTCTTGTCTTCTCAAAGGAGAAGTTAAAGGCTAATTGTGGCTAAATAAATTCATGCCATTTGCAGAAACATGAAGCTGGAAGGGATTATGCTCAGTGCAATAAATCAAAAGGTAAAAGAAAAATATTGGATGGTTTCACTTATAGAGGAAAAATAGGGGAACTGAATAAGGAGTCAGGAAATAAAAAATAATAAATTAATAAAAATTAGCAGGCAATATAACTCAGAGATATTCTGAAGGGGAAGGGAGAAAGAAGGATCAAAACAAGGGACAGAGGAACACAAGGAACTATGGTGATGGTTCATAGGTGAATTGGTGGTGGGAATTTTGCAGGGACTACACCTGAGAGGAGAAAGCAAACATTATAGAAAAATGAACAATGATATGTGTGTGTGAATACATATTTTATATACATAGTTATATATATGTGGACTCTGTTACTACTTTAAATATACAGCTAAATATATATCTTTCTACAGATGTTTTAGCTTATTTTAACCCTATTTTTGGCTTTAGATTTTAATGTTTTCCTTTACAGAAAAAATTTAAATTTTCACATTTAAATGTGTCCATATTTCATATTATGAATTTAATATGAATTTAATGTTCAAAAATAATTTCACTTTTAAATAATGTATCTTTATATGTACTTGCATTATTTCTAGTTTTCTCTGAGAAATATTAAATAATGTTATCAGGAAATTTTGATGACTTATTTTTCTGCATTGATAAAAAAATTTATGCTCTGTTTTTATCCTTTTTACTACCACATTACAATTCAATCAAAAAAGGTGCTATTTTATTATAAAATAAATATAATGCATTTGAAATATCTGCTAGTATCTATTATCTTTTTTTAAAATTTCATGACAATACTCATCTATAAAAGCTTCAGAATTTCTCTATCACATCTCCTCCCACTTTCTTCAACATCAAATACAACAACATTAAATCCATGAAACTTAGTGGTGAAGAATTAATATTAAAACAATTTGGCATATTTCATTTCTCATTCAATCATGATTTATTATCCTAAAAATGTAACCTAGATTATACCATACAGGTTTGTCATACTTCTAAGATATACATGTATATTTACATGTATGTTTTGATGTTATATATCCTAACTCATTATTGCTGGCACAAAGAAAAGTTCTTGATTTATGCATATTAAATTTTTATCTGGTTACCTAGTAGAAACTGAGATTTTAATTAATCTCTATGTTGCATTAAGTAAATTATATTTAAAAATATAAAATTAGAAGTAGCAAAAATACTCATATTATTTCTTTTTTTAAAGATTTACTTATGCATACAAGAGCTGGTGTGTAGGCCAGAGGTGTGGGGAGTGAGAAGATTCACCAGAGATAGAGTGGGGAGCAAAACAGGCAGATTGACTGAAATACACTGCTGAGGGTAGCAGCAGGCAAGACAGGAGAGGTCTGCTGCGCCATGTGGATTAGCTCCCTGGGTAGGGATTGAACTCACGCTCCAGTGGCTGCTGATAGATTCATCGTGCGAGGATTAACCCTTGTGCCACCAAGGAGGCCCTCATATTATTTCCTAACTATATATATCATATAGCAGAACTTAAATACAATGATGATGCTTAATAATGTTAATAGTGTTATCCTTTATTTCTTGTTTTAACAGTAAATATTCTAGTATTTTGTTACTAAAGATGGGGCATTTGATGTAGGAAGTTCACACTATACACAATACTATTTCTTTTACTGATGCGTTATCTATACGACACTTTCAAAACATTAGATAATAAAAGAAAAGAGTTATGATCGCTTAATTCAAATATATTGCTGTTATTCTCTTACTGATTTTCCACCAGTTTCTTTTGAACACTTTTATATTTTCTATTTCACACAGAAATTCTTGACTATGATGACTTTATATAGAAGAATATATTTTGTAAATGTACAATTATTTTAACTCAGATATGTCTCCCCTTAAATTCTACTTATAGGATAGTAATATATTTATATAATTTTTGTTTTAATGTACTTAATTACCACTATTTTATTTTTAATTTTCAGTTCAATTTTATGTTTTGTGTAATACAAAAAGCATATTTTAAAAAATAAAACAGTTTCTGAGTATTTGATTTTTTAAGGAAAGGTATCTATAACATCATCTACTAAAATATATATTTGGTTACTCTGGAAACTGTCAACTAGCCATTAAAAAATATCTTTTGCTGCTCTCACTTTTCATATTTTATGTTTTATCTCTACAAATTTTGGTTTCTTTATTTTTCTTCATTCTAATAATTAAGGGAAGGGGAAACTCATAAAATTTAGAACTTAAAACTTAGATTCAAAGTCTCTGTGACTTTTTAGAATTTTCTGCTGTACCACTCAGCTCTCTTAATCTCAGATTTCTTATCAAGTAAATTAGGACAGTGCTCTATTCCCATGAGAGTAGAGCCATAATAAATTATGTCTATTGCTATTAACATTTTGCCTAGGTACTGAAAAATCAGGTGTTTTCAGAATCTAAACAGTCAATCTACACATCTGATGGTATCAGCAGTGAGGCAATTTGGAACTGTGGTAACCATGAGAAACTAGAAAGTGCAAGTTCTGACTATGGGCAATCTACTTCCAACATTTAAACATTTAAACTATGGGCAATCCAATTCCAACATTTATTAGACAAATAAAAATGCATATAATTTTTGGCCTACAGTCTCAATTTGTGACAGCTGTCATTATATAAGGAGCTCATGATCCTTTAGGCCAAATTGTAATGGTCAGTTTTGAAATGACTTTTATTGACATATTTGATTCTCAAGCCTGAGGACATGCATTCACAAAAATGAAAAAGTTAAACAAGAAAATAAAAGAGCAATATTCCTGACAATATAACCTCAAAGGAGAGACAAAAGGAATCTTAAAATAATGAAAGACTGAATCAATGTGTTTCAATTAGGTTGCAATAAATTATGAGATTCATGGACAGGAAGATATACACTAACTTGCTAAGTAGCTAAAAATTCCATTGTGTTCTAATTACCCACTTAATTCCTTGAATACCAATGTGCAATTAACATTACAAATAATCAAGGTTAAAATATAATTAATGCAAGTGTGATTTAGTTATAATTAAACTAATTACACAGATATGTAGCATAATAAGAGACTTGCAGACCATTATGGGGATGTTAATTTATTCTTTCTTTCAAAAGCAGCTATTTGAATTTCATTTTCCAATTATTTTACAAATGATGGGATTGAATTATCATGGAGAGAATCAGTCTTCCAGTGATGGAAAAAAATCATATATTTTTGTTTTGTTTGTTTTATAATTCTGATTCTTTTGCCCATATGTACTTACAAATAGAGAAAATGGGGGTGGGGTGGGAAGCACACATCACCCAATAAAAAAAAAATCTACTTCTATGACTGCAGGAAACAATCAAAAGTAGAACATTTAACAGCATAAAGAGAATTTCAATGTTTCTCTTCCATAGAGCATGAATCCCTTTCAGAATCACATATGAAATATACACTATCTTTACATATATCTCATTCATCTGGTAACTTCTTGCTGTTTTCTGTCCTTGACCATGATTCAGTCCAAATATTTTATCTATTTAGCAAAGACTAACTTAATTATAGCTATTTTCTCTGCTCAAAAAGAGCAATAGTTATAACAACTAAGAGCCAATACAGATAGCATAAAGCCTAAACAAATGACATTTGAAGATGGATAGGTTTTCAATACTCCAACTGCCTATATTTAAGTTAGGAAAGGAAATATTTTTTCTTTAAAAAAAATTTATTTATTTGTACATACAAGCTGGGGTACAGACCAGTGGTGTGGGGTGGCGAGAAGGTTCACCAGAGACAGAGTGGGGAGCAGAACAGGCAGATCGACAGAAACACACTGCTGAGAGGAGCAGCGGGTCAGGCAGGAGAGGTCTGTGGCACCATGTGGGAATCTCCCCACCAGGTATCAAACTCATGTCACCGCTGTCCACAGCTCCACAGTGCAGCGCCTTACCGCTGTGCCACCGGGGAAGCTCCGGAAATGAAATATTTCTTAAGCAAAGCTAGCACTTGCAACTAGACAAAGTATCTTTCATAGGAGATCACATTGAATCCTCAAATGTATAAATTATAATTATTCCTAGCATATGGATGAGGAATCTGGATTAGCAGGTAATAAAGAGAGATGATATAAACATTTTAAAGGAGTTAATTAAGCACAAATTAAGCTCTATGCTATATTCTAGATCTATCAGAATGAAACTATAATTATGCAAGCAAAACACCAACCAACCAAACAAAAAAAACCACTCCAGACCTGACTTTCCTTCTACTTTTATGGATTGACTGGCAACTGATTAGTGCATTGAAAACAATGCAAATATAAAATTAAAAAAAGAATTTATTTTTTCTATTATCTATATCTTTGAGTAACCAAATAAAATGTAATGAAACAACTATTTTATTATTCCAAGTTATTTTAGCTATTAAATAAAATAAGAATTAGAATAGCATCATTTTGCAATTTCTAATGAATTAATCATTTACCTGAGAACTAGGTATCAAACTTCTATTAAAAGAAAGGTGTTATATTGAGATATGTGACACTTGATGAAAGAAAACAACATTATTTCCTGCTCAACCATACACTTTAATTACATGATAAAGTAGCTAAATTTTTAAAGTTTAAACCTGAACTCTTGGATCCAGGTACAACATACAAGAAATAGGACAGAGGTACCTGTTAGACTTTATCATTTGAATGAATCAATAAAGACTACAAGCAATCCTCTCTCCAAATCCAGTGTCATGGGATGATCAACAGAGAGTTTGTAAAGAAGCAAAGATGGTGAGGGGTCTATAGATTGATAGACTTGAAAGTCACATCAGTTTTTGAAAATAAGCAAGATTAAACTATGATGTCTAGGGACACTCAAGTGATAAAAGCATATAGAAGCTTTTGGATGGAAGGATTGTAATTGAGCACATAGAATGGCTTCTGGATTGGCTGTCAGAAATATATTTCTTTACCTAAGTCTTTGTTACAAAAATGTCTGCATTATAATTAAACACTAATTTATATATATTTATAAATCACTAAATGAGTTACCCTGGAAGATGGGAAGTGAATAGATAGGTATATAAAGGTACTCTTCTTATTCTATTTCTTAAACTAGATAAAAATCACAAAAGTGTATTTGTTTGAAAATTATTGAGATGTTCTTTTCTATAGTAATACAGTTGAAAAAACGTTATAAATGATTTTTAATAGTAAACCAAGAATCACAAGAATTTAAGTATCTAGCAATGATTAATATGAAAATTTTGGGGAAACTAAATCAAAATTATAAATGTCATTTACAGAATGACAGAAGTCACTTATTATTTTTTTGGACAAAGGTAAGTTATAAAAAAAACTTATTTACAAACAATACAGTCAAAGAAAAAGGATTTTAAATTCATTCAGATCAAGATGTTCAAGCTAACACAATAAACCAGATTTATAAAAGCAGTTTGGAGATATTAATATGGATGGAAAATTAATAAAAAGAGAAACTTAAAAAAATTTTGAATTTGGGGGCCTCCCTGGTGGCGCAGTGGTTAAGTGCTGTGCTGTGGAGCTTTTGGCAGCAGCAATGGGAGTTCCACGCCTGGCAGGGGAGATTTCCACATGGAGCCACAGATCTCTCTGGCCTGGCCTGCTGCTCCCCTCAGTGTATTTCCATAGGTCTGCCTGTTCTGCTCCCCACTCTGTCTCTGGTGAACCCTCTAGTCTCCCCACACCTCTGGCCTGTACCCAAGCTTGTATGCATAAATAAATAAATCTTAAAAAAAAAGGTAAAAAAAATTTAGAATTGCTGAAGAATTCAATCTTCCATTATTTTATTTTATTTTTTTAAAGATTTATTTTTATTTATACATCCAAGCTGGGGTGCAGGCCAGAGGCGTGGGGTGGTGAGAGGGTTCACCAGAGACAGAGTGGGGAGCAGAACAGGCAGATCAGAACTACACTGCTGAGGGGAGCAGCGGGCAAGGCAGGAGAGGTCTGCCGCGCCATGTGGGATTCTCCCTGGCCGGGCGTCGAACTTGCATCACCACTGCCGACAGCTCCACAGCGCAGCGCTTAATCGCTGCGCCACCAGGGAGGCCCAATCTTCCATTCTTTTAAATGTAAAGTAGAGTCTGGTAAATATAATAATCTTAAAGGCAAAAAGCACAAGCATACAAATATTGGGATAGAACATAAATAAAAAACTTTAGGGTATTAATTGTTATAGTTCTACATAAGTAATTTAAAAGTTTTAATTAAATAAATAAGTTATTAAGGAAATATATATTATCAAAGTTATGACAAAACTACATACAGGAATGTTAGTAAGGATTTCAGCCAACTAATTTTTCTTATGAATTACACATGTACAATATAATACAAATGTCAAAAATAAGAAAGGTAAGAACAAGTCAATAATCAATAATTTTATGACATATATGTCAAAAGAAATAGAACAATAAAATATGTTTATCTGTTTGAATACTAAAATATCTTTGGGATTTTACTTAAAGAGTTTTCTATTGCAAAATAATACTTCATGAGATAACGAATAATATATACATACTTCTCAAACTATTACAATTAGTAAAATATAACTACTACTGACAAAATGAGTAATAAGATGTATTATCATTTAACATTATTTGACAGTTCTAGGAAAGCAATAAGGAGAACATTACTGAAATAGAGACAATACAATGCAGATGGTAAAATGAGACAAATGACTTTTTAATTGCTCAAAAGAGCATTTTTGTAATCTTTATAGAATACGAGGACTGACCAAAATACTTTATAAAATAAAATAGATTTATTTCAGGAAGTGAAAGATATACAAAGTTTGTGGGAAAGAAGACAGTATTAAAACGTCAGATTTTTCCTTCTTAACCTTAAAGTGCAACATAAAATCAATTAAAATCTAATGGTAATTGTGGGGACTTGTGAAGTCAGCTCACAAATCTCAAGTTATGAGAAAATTTAACAAGAGGAGAGTTAAAAATAAGGAAACAAAAGAAGCATTACTTTCTGATTAAAACAAACTCATCTGGATGAATAAATCTAAAAAATAACTACAAGGATTCAATAAAGGGATTATAAAACACAGGAATTTTTTAAAAATAAATCACTATATAAAGCTATAGAAAGGACAACAGGGACAAAATATGTCAAATCACCCCAAATTAAAATACATATCAAATTAAAATTCAAATATTGTGATATTTTAAGCTTGGTAAAATGGTTCTAAAATATACATTTAAAAGGTCTCAAGATAGTCTAAACAATTATGAAAATGAAGAACTGAGATGTGAAACAGAGAATGAACATATCCAGATGCAGCCATCATGAATAAAAGAAATAGAGTCTCCAGATCTGAGAACTTTGAAAACAATAGTAATGCTTTCAATTGATTGACAGAAGTTACATTTTTAGGAATTGGCATTAGGTAAACTGGAATTCTAGGTAGAAAAAGAAATCAAACTATATTTTTACAACACAATGTATCCAAATTAAATGACTTACAAATTATGAGCATGGATCTAAAAAAATGAGTATTTGAATGAAAAATATGAGGAATGGCTGAATGATCTCAGAAAAATAATTTCTTTTGTTAAAAATGATTTGTTTACTTATTTATGCATAGAAAAACTTGGGTGTAGATCAGAGGTGTGGGGGGTGGTGAGAGAATTCATCAGAGACAGAGTGCAGAGCAGAACAGGCAGATCTACTGAAATATAATGTTAAGGGGAGCAGCAGATGAGACAGGAAGGTATGTTGCACCATATGTGGGTTTGCTCCCTGGCTTGGGATCCAACTCAGGCTGTTGTGGTGATAGTGCTGAGACTTAACCCCTACATCACCAGGAAGGACATAAAAATAATTTCTTAAGAGCCAAAAAATAAGAAATAGCAAAGGAAAACTTAATTAACTTGACTTCCTCAAAACTAAAAACAAAATTTTAGGGGGCCTCCCTGGTGGCGCAGCGGTTGAGCGCTGTGCTGTGGAGCTGTCGGCAGCCCGCGAAACGGGTTCGACGCCCAGCCGGGGAGAATCCCACATGGTGCGGCAGACCTCTCCTGCCTCGCCCGCTGCTCCCTTCAGCAGTGTATTTCTGATCTGCCTGTTCTGCTCCCCACTCTGTCTCTGGTGAACCCTCTCGCCGCCCCACGCCTCTGGCCTGTACCCCAGCTTGTATGTATAAATAAATAAATCTTAAAAAAAAAAAAACTAAAAACAAAATTTTAAAAGAAAGTTAAAATACAAAGTACTACAGAAAGTTAATACTTAAAATATGACACATGCAAAAGATCACTTCCAGTTGCTATATGAAGAGTACTTATGCCATAAGTAACATAAAAAAAAGATAAATTTATATTTTAAAAAAAGGAGATGGATTTGATAGAGCACGGGCAAAAAGGGAACCTACATAACAAACAAATATGTTAACATGATCAGTTTCTTGGGTAATTAGATAGTTCACATTAATTTAACAATGAGATTTCATGCACAGCACACTTGTAAAATACTAAAACTTTGAATAGTGAGTTTGCTCAAGGAGAAAATATAAAGCATATAAAATGATCTTTAAAATTTTATCTGATTTTAAAATATTTATCACTTTACAAAACTTTCTACATTTACATATTTCACAAACACACATATGCACATACACAGAGACACACAGATGACAAAATAAGGTGAGACAGACTAACTTGGAATCAGAGGAGGGTTTTTGCTTCACTACTGGAAGTATAATATGAAAGTTATCTAGAAGTACAATAAAACCAGAAATTTCTATGACAATGGAGTCCATCACAGATCACACTAGAGGGAAATTGAAAAGATTCAACTCCATTCAAGAGATGACTAGAGTTTATGATACAGGGTAGGAACCTGCCTTACAAACCGGGATGCTGATGGCTCTGTGGAGGAGAAACCTGAGTGGTGAGGATATACAGCTTTGACAGAGGAGAGATATTTGCAGAGGAGACTAGAGGGCCCAAAAAGCTATGTCCTCAGTGTAAATAACAACAACAAAAGACAAACAAAAAAAACACAATGTTCTGTAGTGTGGTTCCAAAATCCCACGACTTGGGGCTGAACCTGATGGTGTGGTATATGTTGAAAGTACAGAGATCACAGTGTGGAAAGTGAGAGAAGAATGTTACTTATGGTGCCAAAAACACAAGTCCTCCCCCAAATTTCATCAACTCTCATGAGCAACTGGATTCTTTCAGGACCCTCCACTACCTCCTAATGCACAACTGTAGATCAGGTCTCCCCAATATACAATATGTAGAGACTGAGGAGGACAAATATATAAAATCATATAAACCCAGGAAAAGCTAACACAACAAATATTTATAAATAAATAATAACACAGAGTCACCTGCTGGAAAATGAGAAGTTCTGCAAACTTTGTATGAATGATTATGTTTTTGTTTTTTTTTTAATAGCATACTCAAAAGCAACCAATTGGACTAGAGGGAAATATAGCACATGGTACCTTGTCCCTCAGGTAAATATATCATGACAGGAGACAAAACTTTTTAGAATGCAACCACAAAGACATGGAGATCTTTACTTCCTATCAGACACAGAGGTAAAAACTACCATAATAAAGAAATACAAATAAATAACAGAAAAACTGATAAAAGATATAAAAGTAAACCAAGAAAATGAAATGGATGTCCTGAGAAATAAAATTAATGAAAAGTAGAAGTTGAAACTTTAAATAAGAAAATAATGGGCCTCCCCGGTGGCGCAGCGGTTAAGCATCTGCGCTGTGGAGCTGTCAGCAGCGGCGACGCGAGTTCGACGCCCGACCAGGGAGAATCCCACATGGTGCGGCAGACCTCTCCTGCCTCACCCGCTGCTCCCCTCAGCAGTGTACTTCTGATCTGCCTGTTCTGCTCCCCACTCTGTCTCTGGGGAATCCTCTCGCCACCCCGCGCCTCTGGCCTGTACCCCAGCTTGTATGTATAAATAAAATAAAATCTTTAAAAAAAAAAAAAAGAAAATAATGGAGATACAGGGTGTCAAATAATCAATAGGGGGATTAAAAAATATACTGGAGAAAGATCAAATCAGTACTCTCAAATGTAGTAATGAACAAAGAAGCAAGATGAAAGAAGAAAGGAAATATGAAGGGAAAAAAATGAGGAAACACTTTGAAAATTATTTGACTCCATTAGGGAAGCAACATGAGAATAACAATTATATAAGGGAAGAGAGAGATAAATAGAAAACTAATAAAAAAAATAATTCAGGAAAAATTTTCCAAGACTAGAGAACAAAATAAATATACAAGTCCTTGAAATAAACAAAACACCTGGTTATCTAAATATATTGAGACAGACACCAAGACACATAATAGTGAAACTGCCAAGAATTAAAGACAAAAGAAACAGTATAGAAGTTAACTAAGGAAAAGAGTATATAATCCACAAATCTACTCTTCTCCATCTTATACAAAGTAACATCAATATTAATGTAATCTCAATTAAAGTTTCAATGACATTCCTCAAAGAAATAAAGCAAACATTATTGAAATTGATTCAAAACCAAATGTGACCCTAAATAGCCAAAGCAATACTGAACAAAAAGAACAGTGATATCACATGCCCAGTCTTTAAACTATACTACAAAGCTATAACAATCAAAACAGTTTGGTACTGGAAAAAAAACAGACACAAAGACTAATAGAATAGAGCTGAAAGTCCAGAAATAAACTCAACATTTATGGACAATCAATCAATGAGAAAGGAGAAACTAGTATACATTGGAGAAAACAAAATTTTTAATAAATGGTGTTGGAAAACTGGACAGTTACATATAAAATAATGAAACTAGATCACTATCTCATATCATCTACAAAAATTAAGTCCTAAAAACTGTATTAAAGACTTGGATCCAATTTCTGAAACCACAAAATACATAGAAGAAGCATAGTTAAAACTCTTCACAACATTGACTTCAGTGATGTTTTGTTGATTCATCTCCACTAGAAGGAGAAACAAAAGCATATATAAACAAATGGGACTATAACGGACTGAAAAGCTTCTGCACAGAGAAACTATCACTTAACAAAAATAAATCCTCAAACAAAAATAAAACAAAATTTTGCACAACTTACCTTTGACTAGGGACTGATATACAAGATCTACAAAGAACACAAACAAACACAACAAAAGAAAGCAAATAAACAATCCAAAAAAATGGACAGAAGAACTAGACAAACACTTCTCAAAAGATACACAGATGGCTAGCAGGCACATGAAAATATTCTCATCATCACTTATCAGGGAAATACAAATCAGAAACACAGTGAGATACCAGCTCACTGTGATATCATAATAAAAAGAATGTAAACAAAAAGTGTTGGTACGGATATGGAGCAAAAGGAATGCTCATACACTGTTGGTGGGCTAGACTGGTGCTAGCCCCTATGGAAAACAGTATGGAAGTTTCTCGAAATATTACATATCGATCCACTATATTATCCTGCAATTCATCTCCTAGCTATTTACCCAAAGAATGTGAAAATATAAATTTGAAGGAATATATGCATTCCTACACTCATTGCAGTACTATTTACAATAGCCAAGTAATGGAAACAACATTTGTTTCCAAGGACAGATACTTAGATTTGGAAGATGTAAAAATACACAATGAAATACTACTCAGCTATAAAAAAAGATGAACTCTTGCCACTTTGACAACATTGATAGAAGTGGAGGGGATAATACCAAGTGAAATAAGTCAAGAGGAGAATGACAAATACCAGATGGGTTCACTTATACATGGAATATAGAGAAACAAAATAAAGAGTTAGACAAAACCAAATCAGTGACAAATTATAAAAATATAACTGTAGAATTGAGAGTAGCATAGAGAGAGGGGAAGGATGGAGAGCAAAGTACAGAGAGTTCCCAATGAACTATGCTCAGTACTGTGGGCTCCTTGGTGGTAGGTGTGGTGTGATAACATATACCAGAAGGGTTGTGATCCTTTATCTCTGAATCATATACAGAGTTATAAACTAATGTTACATCAATATAAAAAAAATGAAAATAATTAAATAAAATTAAGTTATGGAAATGTAATGTACCACATGGTGACAATAGTTCATAATACCATATTGTGTATTTAAAAGTTGCTATGAGAGTGGATCATAAATTTCTCAACAAAAGAAAAAAGTATAATATATATGATGACTGGAGTTACTGTGATGATCATTTTGTAATATATAAAAATATTAAATCATCATGTGCATACCTGAAATTAGTGTAATATGTCAATTATATCTCAATAAAAACAAGGAAAACAGATAAAATTAGACTTATACTGTGTGTGTGTGCTCGTGTGTGTGTGTGTGTGTGTGTGTGTGTGTGTGTGTGTGCATGAGTGCTCATGTGGGAATGCTGACCTCATAGTCCATGCAGAATTCATTGTCATGATCAGTACTGGGTGTACAGAACATTAGCATTCGCAGTTGTATTTAGAGTGAGGGAAGAGAATCAATGTCTTTCCCATTCCCCAAGAACCATGTTTGATGTTTAAAGTATACAGTCTCCCCAAACCAAAGTTGGCTTCACTGGGTGGCAAACAAAGGAACATTTAGCCCCTTCACATAAGTGAGACTATTGAAGCTGGATCTGCAATAAAGATCTGCTGCTTTCTACTCATCTGATATACGTGGCAGCAGTTATCAAGCAGCTAAATACCTCAAACCCACATCATGTCTCCAAAAAAGCACAGCCCACTGCTGCTTTTTGCCAGCATCACCCACACCTTAGGGCCAGAAATTTAAATTGCATTTGGAGGCTCTTTCCCTTCTTCTAAGGACTGATAACTGGAAGGTAAATTTGGAGGGAAATTATGGTCTCAAATTTCATCTTGCAGAACTGAGGGAATACTGGGTGTTCTCTTGAAATAATATGATATCTTTAGATAGCAAAAGTGATTAAATCTAGAATGTACCCCATGGGAGTCCTGATGATGGCATGTCCCGAGGTTGGAGGGATGTCCCCATTCAGCATTTTGAATGTGGTGGTCTTGCCAGCTCCATTTGCCCCTAGAAGTCCAAAGCACTAGGAGGGAAAAAAAAAAAGTTAACAAAATTAGAATCATATCAGAAACCCTTGCTCTCAAGCAACTCTGAGTTGTTATCATTGATTTGAGGTATTTTTAAGATGTTTAAAATCAAGCAATCATATAAAACACTTTTAGATCACAATATAATTTTTTGAATTTTCTTTTTTCTCCATGTTATTTTTATTGAGGTAACATTAGTTTCCAACACTGTATAGGTTTCAGGTAACCATTTCTCAATTCATTGACCATATATATGTGTGTGTGTGTGTGTGTGTGTGTGTGTGTGTGTGTGTGTGTGTGTGTATAATGTCATGACCAGTATCAAATGTCCAATCACCATCCATCACCAATTGACAATTGACATCCACCAGTTGACAATTCCCATGACATTTGAGTGGTGTATCAATTTCAGCATTGCGTCCTCCCTGGTGGTGCAAGGGGTTAAATCTCAGAACTAGGAAGCTATCAGCAGCCACTGCAGCATGAGTTTGATCCCTGGCCAGGGAGCTTCCCACAGGCCACAACAGACCTCTCCTGTCTTGCCTACTGCTCCCCTCAGCAATGTATTTTAGTCAGTCTGCCTGTTCTATTCCCCACTCTGTCTCTGGTGAACCTCTCACCACCCACACATCTGGCCTACACCCCAGCTTTTGTATGCACAAATAAATAAATCTTTTAAAAACATTTTGGCATTAATTCACACACACACTCCTTTGGAATTGCTACATCATATGGCAGATCAATTTACAGTCTGTTGAGAAACCACCATACTGAGGAAAGCAATATGTCTTTATCCACCCCCCCCAAAATGTAAAGTGCTACTTTTTCTCCAAATCCTTATCAGCACTTGGGTCTTTTTGATATGAGTGATGTGGTATTTTTTGCATTTCCTGATGAGAAGTGTTGAGGAAAATTTTTTCATGTGCCTGTTGGCTCTGTGTATGTCTTATTTTAAGAAGTGACTGTTTAGTTTTTCTGCCCATTTTTTGATTGGGTTATTTGTTTCTTGTTGAGATACATGAATTCTTTGTAGATCTTTGACATCAGCTCCTTGTCAAACGCATGGTGTATGAATACTTTCTCCTGTGCCATAAGGTATATTTTTGCCTTGCTTACAGTTTCTTTTTCTGTGAAGAAGGATTTTAGTTGATGTACTCCTGGTTATTTATGTTCTCTTTTGTTTTCCCTTTCATTGGAGATGGATCTTCGAAGACATCACTGAAACTTATTTTGTGAAATGTTTGCCTATGTTTTATTTTATTGTATTTTATGGTTTCAGATCTTTCATCCAAGTATTTTATCCATTTTGAGATGACTTTTGTATATAGCCTGAGAGAGTAATCTAGATCCATTCACATGCTTGTGGTTGTCCAATGTTCCCAATGCCATTCATTGAAGAGTTTTCTTGCTCCACTGTATGTTCTTGACTTCTTTGTCATATATTTACTATCCATATAGGTTTGGTTTATTTCTGGGATCTCAAGTCTATCCCATTGGTCTGTATGTCTATTTTTGTTCCAGTATCATGCTTTTTAAATTGTTGTGGTTTTGTAATACGGATTGAAGTCTGGAAGTATAATACTATCATTTGTTCCTCTTTTTTTTTATTGTTAGTCAGGATTGGCTATTCAGGTTCTTTTCTGGTTCCTATGAATTTCAGTTGTTCTGTTTCTCTGTGGAATAATATTGAAATTTTGATAGGGATTGCATTAAATATGCATAATGATTTGGATAGGATGGTTATTTTGACTATGTTGTTTCTTTCAATCCATGAGCAGACATATGCTTTCTATTTTGTGTGTCTTTTTCCATTTCTCTTGATAATGTCTTAGGGTTCTATTTTTACAGGTCCTTTACCTCCTTTGTTAACTTTAATCTTAAGCATTTAACACTTTTTGCATGTGTTTTATTGCAAATGGGGTCATTTTTTTTTTCAATTTCTCCTCATTTGGCTCATTGTTTGTCCATAGGAAGGCAACTGATTTTTGTGTATAGATTTTATAACATGCCATTTTACTGAACTGATCTATTGTTTCAGTTACTTTTTCAGTGGAATCTTTAGGTTTCTCTACATATATTATCATGTCATCAGTAAATAATGATATCTTTACTTCTTCTATCCCAACTTGGATTCCTTCTGGATATCCTTCTCTTGCCTAATTGCTCTATCCAGGATTCCAAATGCTATGTTGAGTAGTAACAGTGAGAGTGGACAACTTTATCTTCTACCAGGCTTTGGTGAAAAGATTTGCATTTTGTTTTTTATCTTTCTTTATGTTGATGTGAATAACATTGATTGATTTTCAGATGCTGAATCATCCTGGAATATGTGACATAAATCCTATTTGGTCACAGTGTTTATTTCTTTTAATATAAAGTAGGGTTTGGTTAGCTAATATTTTATTGAAGATTTGTCCATCTGTGTTCATTAGGGAAACTGGTCTATAGTTTCATTTATTTACTTTTGCTTTGCCTTTGGTTTTAGTATTACTATAATATTGACCTCATAGCATGTGTTTGGATATATTCTATCTTTCCAAAATTTTTGGAAAATTTTGAGAAGGAAAGGTATCAGTTTCTCATTGAAAATTTGACAGAACTCACTATGAAGCCATCTGGTCCTGGACTTTTGTATGTTGGTAGATTTTTGATTATTACTTCAATTTCCTAGCTCACAATTGGTCTCTTAATGTTTTCTTTTTTCTTCCCTAATCAATCTCAGGTGCTTGTGTAATTCTAAGAATTTTTCTATCTTTTCTAGGTTATTGAACTTATTAGCACGTAAATGTTCATAGTAATCTCTTGCTAGTCTCTGAATATCCACAGTATCTGTTGTAATGTTTCCTCTTTCATTTCTGATCTTATTTATTTGAGTTATCTCCCTTCATTTTTCATTGAGTCTAGCTAGAGGTTTATCTATTTTGCTTAATTTTTTTAAGTAACTAGCTTTTGGTTTCATTGATCTTTTGGAATGACTGATTTGTATTTCATTTATTTCTGGTTCAATTTTTATTATTTTCTTTATTCTACTGGATTTTTATTTTGTTCTATTTTTTTCTAGTTCTTTGAGGTGGGAGATAAGCTTATTTATTTGAACTCTTTCTTATTTTTTGATGTGCACCTGAATTGATATACATAGATATAGATATAGACAGATATAGATATAGATAGATATAGATAGATATATCTATATCTATCTATATCTATCTATATCTATCTATATATATATATTTTTTCCTAGTACTGTTCTTGTTGTGTCCCATAGGCTTTGGAACACTATGTCTTCATTGTCATCTGTGTCAAGGCTATTTTTTCATATTTAATTTCTTCATTAATCCAGTCATCTTTCAGTAGTGTATTGTTCAGTCTCCATGTATTAGAAGTTTTACTTTCTTTCTTTTTCTAGTTGATTTCTAACATAATACCTTTATGGTCAGAGAAGATGCTTGGTATGATTTTAGTCTTCATGTATTTGTGGATACTTACCTTGTGACCCAATGTGGTCATTCCCGGAGAATGTTCCATGTTCACTTGAGAAGAATGTATACTCAGTCTGCTGGTGGTACAGTGTCCTATATATGCCTATCAGGCCTCTGTTGTCTAATTTTTTGCTTAAGTATATATGCCACTATTATTTTCTGTCTAATTGATTTATTCACTGATAGGAATGAGGTGTTGAAGAGTCCTACCCCAAACCTTTTTTTTCCCAATGTCTATTTTCTTTTCTTTTTTTTTAATTTTTGCATACAAGCTGGGGTGCAGGCCAGAGGTATGAGGTGGTGAGAGGGTTCACCAGAGACAGAGTGGGGAGCAGAATATGCATATTAATGGAAATACACTGCTGAGGGGAGCAGCAGGCGAGGCAGGAGAGGTCTGCCCCACCATGTGGAATTCTACCCCGCTGGGCAAGAACCTGTGCCACTGCAGCTGCCGCCAGCTCTACAGTGCTGTGCCTAACCCATTGCGCCACCAGGGAGGCCCCCCAGTGTCTATTTTCATAGTTGATGGTAATTACTAATATTTTGATCCTCCTTCATTTGGAGAGTATACATTGATATGTTATGTCATCTTGGTGTATTGTTCGCTTAATTATATGGTGTCAATGCTTGTCTCTTATTACCTTTATTTAAAGAACTATTTATTTATACATACAAGAACTGGGGTGCAGGCCAGAGGTGTGGGATGGTGAGAGGATTCACCAGAGTGGGGAACAGAACAGACGAATCTACTGAAGTACACTGCTGAGGGGAGCAGCAGGTGAAGCAGAAGTCTGCTGTGTCACGTGGGAAGCTCCTTGGCTGGGGATCGAACTCATGTTGCAGTGACTGGATAGCTTCATAGTGCTGAGATGTAATCCATTGCACCACCAGGGGTCCCTCTTATTACCTTTTTTAACTGGAAATCTATTTATCTGATATAAGCATGGTTGTCTCTGCCTTTCTTTGTGTCCCATTTACTTGTAGAATTGTTTCCCAACTCTTTAATCTGAGACTATGTTTACCTTTGCAGCTAAATTGTGTTTCCTGCTGACAGAGTGTGGATTCTGAATCCTAAATCGATTAGATACTTCGTGGTTTTTATTCAGTCCATTCTGTCTAATTGAGTGATTATTGGTATAAGAAAGTCTGTCACTGCTATTTTATCCTTTTCATTTTATAAATATATATTTTATTGTTATTTATGTCTTTTACATTTCGTATTCCCCTTGGGTAGCCCACCACCAATTCACCGGTGATCCATCTTCATGGTCCCTTGTGTTCTTTTCTATTCCATTTTGTGCCCTTTTCCTTCCCTCCCTCCGCCTCCCTCCTCCCCCCACCCCACTGATTGTCTCTCTCCCACCCGGCCTCCCTATAGTCCTGTTAAAAGTAAAACCATTCGATATTTTTTTCTTTCTTTCTGGCTTATTTCACTGAGTATGATCCCCTCTAATTCCATCCATGTTGCTGCAAATTGCATGTGTTTATCTTCTTTCCATGCTGAATAGTATTCCATTGTGTATATGTACCACATCTTCTTAATCCAATCATCTATTTTTGGACATCTGGGTTGCTTCCATACCTTTGTTATTGTGAACAGTGCCACAATGAACATACGGGTGCATGTATCCTTTCGGATTAGTGTTTTCGTATCCTTTGGGTAAATTCCCAAAAGTGGGATTGCTGGGTCGTATGGAAGCTCCATGTTTAGCAGTCTGAGGAATCGCCATACAGCTTTCCATAGTGGCTGGACCAGTTCACATTTCCACCAGCAGTGTAGAAGAGTTCCTTTTTCTCCACATCCTTTCCAGCATTTGTTGTTGCCTATATTTTTAATGTGTGCCATCCTCACAGGTGTGAGGTGGTATCTCACAGTGGTTTTGATTTGCATTTCCTTGATTATAAGTGATGTTGAGCAATTTTTCATGTATCTGTTGGCCATTTGCTTTTCTTCTTTGGAGAAGTGCCTTTTGAACTCTTCTGCCCATTTTTTGACTGGGTTGTTGGCTTTTTTTTTGTTGAGTTGTGTGAGTTCCTTGTATATTTTTGTTATCAGTCCTTTATCAAATGTATTGTGTGCAAAGATCCTTTCCCAGTTGGTAGGTTGTCTGTTAGTTTTGGTTAATGTCTCTTTTGCTGTACAGAAGCTTTTTATTTTTATATAATCCCATCTGTTTATATTGTCTTTCACTTCCTTCGCTTTGAGGGATGTGTCTTTCAAGATTTTGCTGAGATGTATGTCGTGTAGAGTTTTGCCTATATTTTCTTCTATACATTTTATGGTTTCAGGTCTTACATCCAGGTCTTTTATCTATTTTGAGTTGACTTTTGTGCAGGGTGTGAGGTAGTAGTCTAGCTTCATTTTTTTGCATATGGCTGTCCAGTTTTCCCAGCACCAGTTATTGAATAGACTGTCCTTGTTCCACTGCATTTTCTTTGCTCCTTTGTCAAAGATTAGTTGTTCATAGATACGTGGCTTTAATTCTGGGTATTCTATTCGGTTCCACTGGTCTTTCTGTCTGTTTTTGTTCCAGTACCATGCTGTCTTAATTATTATGGCTCTGTAGTATAACTTGAAATCAGGGAGTGAAATTCCTCCATTTTCTTTCTTTTTAGTTAGGAGGGCTTTAGCTATGCGAGGTTTTTTGTGGTTCCATATGAATTTCATCAGTAGTCGATCTATTTCTTTGAAGAATGTCATTGAGATTTTTATTGGAATAGCATTGAATCTGTAAATTGCTTTTGGTAGGATTGCCGTTTTGATAATGTTAA
>PVIJ01005109.1:0-12707 GCA_004024925.1 Scalopus aquaticus
TTGTAAATTTTTGTTATCAGTCCTTTATCAGATGTATTGTGTGCAAAGATCTTTTCCCAGTTGGTAGGGTGTCTGTTCGTTTTGGTTAATGTCTCTTTTGCTGTACAGAAGCTTTTTATTTTGATATAATCCCATCTGTTTATATTGTCTTTCACTTCCTTTGCTTTGAGGGATGTGTCTTTCAAGATTTTGCTGAGATATGCTTATGTGCAATATCTTAACAGAGGTCAAAGAAAATAACACTTAGCTTTCTGTGTCAGTTCTTATGCTGTAAATGAGTCTTTTTGTGATATAGTCAGCCACATTTTTTGTATTTTTGTGCTTTTTGTTGATGATTCCTCTGCGTAAAATGACCCCCATGCAATGTGCTGACGTTATTATCTTGTGTTCCAAAGTGCAAGAAAGCTCTAATGTGCTTTGTGGAGAAAATGTTTGGATGAGTTTCATTAAGTCATGAGATACAATGCTGTTGTCTGTGAGTTCAATGCTAATGAATTACAATATATATGAAGTTATCTTAAACCAGAAATGCACATAAAACAAAGTTATGTATTGATTAATGGATGAAATATTGTGCCCAGAGCTCCTATAATTTCCTACAGGAAATTAACCCTGTATCCCCCTTAGGAGCAACAGTTGGTCACTCCTTAATTCAATGTTCAAGGTAATCATATAGGACATAAATACCTTGATAAAAAGAGTTGACTTAAGGAATGTGCATATATGAACTTATTCCAGAAATAATTAAAATGTAATTTCCCTACACTGTGTAACATACTTTGATAATTCTTTAATGTTTCTATTTTAACGCTGCTTATAATGATTTATATTCCCTGAACTGATTTATGACTCACTAGTAGAGCTCAAAGGGTAGCTGGAAAACACAATTCTTAAGATGTTGTGGCATTCATAGAAAGAAAAAAAATTTTTTTCTTAAATGAACAAATAGAGTTAGTATAAGAAGTTTATGGGAAAGATAATAGACCAAGTTAAATGATACCATTCTTAAGAAATTAGAAGATCGGTAACACTAGTTTCTTAGATTTTCATTTGTATTTTCCCACTCATCTGCTGCAGCTGGTAGATATAAAAATCAATTACTTCATGGATACCATTTTCTTTCTGACATTTGAGTTCATCATCTTCCATAGATGAAATTGTAAAGGTTGGCTTGTTATCAAGTTTGAGATGTAGGACAGAAACTTTTTCAAAGAAGAAAAAAGATGCATGCTAAATGTTACTGATTTTTATAGTTTCATGAAAATATTTGGTTAGAATAATTCTGTGTGAGCTATTGGTTTGAGAGGCAAACCAAACTTTATTCTGATAGTTTATTGACCCAATGAGAGACTAAATTCAAAATGATCTGATCTGCTGTAGTGAAGTCTTTCCACCATGACTATCAATTAGTTGTTAATAATACAGAAGTACATTAGTCAGAATAAGATAGGCTGTGCTTACAAAATAAGTAAGTTCCAAGTTTTCAGGAGTTTACTACAATAGAGGTTTATTATTGCTCATGTCACAATCAGAGCAGGTAGTGCTCCTGTAGGCAGTTAACTCAAGAACCTCTTCTGTTCTCACCTAGGTGTTCCACCATCTTGTATCGGCACGGTCACTCTATGTGAAGATGGGAAAGAAAAGACAAAGAATATAAAACACTATACAATGTATTTTAGGAATCAGGTCTGGAAGCAGTTCTTTATTTTTGTCTAAGTATCATTGACCCACTCACAGAGTCACCAAACTCAGTGGGCAGTTGAAAAATGTAGACAAGCACTCAGATGAAGAAGGGCACTTTTAGTCTCTGCCAGACATGTGTCTCTATGTTGGCTTTTGTATTTATGCTGGGGATCTCTATCTTGCTTTATCAGATGTGACTGAGGACACTTGCTGATAGCTCTGAAACACTCTTTAACTCTTTTCATCCATTATTTCTATTAAGAAATAGAACTGTTGCTGTCTTTAATGTGTGTGTGTATATATGTGTGTGTACACACACACACTCACACACACACACACACACACACACACACAGGTTCTCTCTAAGACCATTTTAAGGACACCCAGGACTAGAGGGAGGTAGACTCACAGTGTGCATCACCGGGGCGTACATCTTATAAATTCTTACATTAACAGTTTTCATAACATGGCTCAGAGATAACTTGAATCTAAATCACCTCGATTCAAATTGTTAAATCTAAATGTGTTAAAAAGGTGCATTTCAGGGAACCACCTCTGACCTGTTAAATCAGAATCTATCTTAATGGAATTCAGATTCTGCATCTTAAGAAGCTTCCTAGATTACTCTCATATGCACTAGTTTTTAAGAATCACTACCCATCAAGAAGAACTGAAATATCTTCCTCTTGAAAGTTCATTCTGCCTGCAATTATAAAATAACCTCAGATATGAAAACCAGTTTCATTTTCTTTTTCTAAATGAAAAAAGTCAAGAAGAAAAAATTGTAGGATTGAAATTGTCACAGTGTTAGCTGGAACTGATGATGTCACAACCCAGATAATCAAGACCAGAAAAAAGAGAAAGTGAGACAAGCTTAAGTTGGACACCAAAACTCAAAAAAAATTTTTGTGTGTGAGTATGTGTTCATGTATAAACCTCATCTTTACCACTCCCTTTCTTGTCAAATTTTCTAATTCAGCACTTCCTTGCCCTAAGTGTTTACTGAATAAAAGCCACCTGCCAACCTAGTCTACTTGCTAGTATGAAATGACATAGTAACATCTTCACCACATCCTTTAGAAGATTCAACAGGGCCTCCCTGGTGGCGCAACGGGTTAAGCCACAGCACTATAAAGCTATCCAGAGCCAATATAGCATGAGTTCAATTCCCGGCCAGGAAGCTTCCCACATAGCACAGCAGACCTCTCCTGTCTCACCTGCTGCTCCCCTCAGCAGTGTATTTCAGTCAATCTGCCTGCTCTGCTCCCCACTCTGTTGTGAATCCTCTCACCCCACCCCACACACACCTCTGTCCTACATCCCAGCTTGTATGTATAAATAGATAATTTTTTTTAAAGAGGAATAAGATTCAATAGGATAATGCATGTGAAATGTTTAACTCAGTTCCTGACATGCGGAAGGCTAAGTCAATGCCAGTAGTTACCAAAATCAAACATAACCACAGACAAAAACATGGGGTTTCTGGGTTGAAAAGTAAACCTCCAGTGGGCCAAGAAGTTGAAGACCCTGATATGCGCTTACGGAAGAAGAGATGCGAACGGATGGATCATAAAAGTCACCTCAATGGATATATCACAGCCCCCACCAGGAAATGAGTTAGGAATGGCAGGCCACCCAAACCACACCCTCTCCCGTGGAGTATTGCCGGGGATTTTAAATCAAATGTAAATCAGTTAAGTTACCTACTTTTGCTTTTTATAGACATGGCTTTGGAGGCTTCTCAAACAAGAAACCTTACCCATCAGTTCAGAAAATGACAGGGTTCAATGTAATGGACCTATCTGCCCCCTCACAGGGATGTGGTCAGGGAGAAAGAGAAAGAAAGAGGAAGAGGAAACGAGGCATCCAAAATGCCTGCAACCACAGGAAGAATCACTGCAATGTTTTGCATGAGCGACTGTGAATTTAAATGAGGAAAGGCTAACTGAAACAGCATTGCTTTTAATTTTGGCATGTAAGATCTGAGCGAAGGTACACAGAAGATTTATTGGTAACATTGCAAAGAAAGCTGAAAATATTTGAACTATTTTAATTAGCAATAATCGTACCTTGGATAAAACCTCATTTGCTATGATACTGCCAATACACAAAATTATTTGAAATGTTTTAAAAGATTTCTTTCAGTTTGTATGTGTATTTGGGTTACAACATAATATTTCATCTTTTTATAGTGGATTTAGTGGGAAAGTTTGAACATGTGTACCAGAAAAGTCACTGATTTGAAATCAAAGGGAGTTTGAATCTAGGCTCTATCACTTGCAAATTTTATGGCTTCTGAAAATCCTCAATTTCCTTGGCTGTAAAATAGACTTAATACCACAATTGTTGAGGAGTAAAATGGGATCATGTATAAAAACCCCTCAGCAGAGTGTCCATCACAAAATAGTTACCTAATAAATGTCAACTTCCTTCTCCTTTCCACTTAAGGTATTATGTATATAAATATCAATAGATTCAGGTACCACAGCAACAATTATTTAATTTTCCTCAGTTTTCCCATTCTGAAATTAAAAGTTTGAACTAAATGGACTACTGCCTATCTGTTCTACAACTACCTTTTTAAATTAAAATGATTACTGTATATATGCATCAGAAAGATTCATTGAAAACGTAAAGCTCAATGACAGATATTTTTAATCATATGTTGTTTTGAAATGATTGTCAGTTCATACAGTTATAAGAAATAATACAGAGGAGTTCTAAGTGCCTGTGACAGTAAGAAATATATACTCGAGTTTTGTCCCCAGTGTCTGGGTCATGGCTCCTAAAATGTAGAATTTCCTGAGTGATGGGTATCTTGTATATGCTGAAATAGCTGATGTCTGGGAGCTCCTAGGTAGCTCAGGATGGGTGTTGATTGCCAGAAAGACCGAGGCATGTAGAGGATTAAAGCTTTCAACCTTACTGCTAACTGGGCCCTAGGAAACTGGGTCCCTCTAGGGAGGGACAAGATTATGTTCACTCAGCAATACTCAATGACTTTATAAATCCCTACATCATGGAAACTCCATAAAAACCTCTGAGTACATGGTTTGAGGAGGTTCTTTGTGAGTGGATAGTCAAGATGCTGGGAAGTGGCACAGCCAGGAGGGTACGGAGGCCCTGGCACACCCAACCCCCTTCCTTGCCTTATGCATCGCTTCCATTTGAATCCTCCTAGGTTGAATCTTTATAATGCATCAGCTATAGTAAGTAAAGTGTTTCCCTGAGTTCTTCAGCAGTTCTAGCAAATTATAATGCTCCAAGAGGGGTTCGTGAGAACCCCTAATTTTTAGTTAGCCAGCCAGAAGTTTGGGAAGTCCAGGACTTGTAATTAGCATCTGAAGTGGCAACAGACTTGAGGGGCCAATTAGTTAATTTGTGGAATCTGATGTTAATTCTAGGTAGACACTGTCAAAATTGAATTGAATGGTAAGATAACCAGCTGGTAGACGTGGAGAAAAGCTCTCATATTTGATATCAGAAGTTTTGTGATAGAAATAGCTATGGAGTTTCCCTCAATGCTAACAACTTGCAAAGCTATATAATATACTGTTTCAAAGAGGGTTTTGACTCTGATAACAATCCATTGATCTGATGGAGATTTAAGTGTCTTTATAGATGCCAACTGGGATTTATTAGTAATGGCTAACTGGAGTGCAAACTTGGAACTGCTCCAAGTCCTGATTTAGAGGGAGAAATATGTTGAGCAATTAACAATGTCCACCACTGGCCCAGAATTGGGAGAGTGCTGACATGTTTGCTACAAATTTGCTGATTATGAAGTAAACAAAATGTTTGCTTAAATTAAATGTTTAGACTAGAGCATAGTAAAGTACAACCTCCCTATCTTTGTATAATAGATATAGATAGATAGATAGATAGATAGATAGATAGATAGATAGATAGATAATGTTTTAATATGCCATGATACAAAGAAAAGGTAAAAAAGTTATCTCTTCATTAGGAAACGATATGATCAGTTCCAATGTAGAGTAGTTGAACTATTTGCTTGTTGAGTGCCTGAATTACTGCTTGATGCTTAAGGACAAGAGGTGACCTTAAGTGGGACTATTTATCTGCTGCACTTCTTCCGCAAATTCTATGTGAAATTATAAGATTTACTCATTTAATTGAAAGATGAAAGAAATTATTTAAACAGCACAGTCAATTTAAATGAATTTCCTCAAAAGTCTTTTTAAGTAGGCTTACTCTAAGATTACAGGTATAGGAACTGTTGCTTTCAAAAAATGTAAATCTTATGTCATGCTTGTCTCATCAAACTGACTTAAGAGTATTTTCTTTTTTTATTTTTTTGGGATGTTGAAATGTATTGCTGAAAAAAGCAGTTTGATACGGTGGAAACAGATCAGGACTTTAGTTGGTCTTTTAAATCTGCAATCTGTTGTTTTAAAACTAAAAAATTATACACGTAAAACACTTAATACAGCATCTAGCACATAGTAAGTATGAAACTAATCGTAGCTGAGAAGATGATGATGAGGGCGATTGCTAGCATTTTAAGTTTAGTAAGCCATTTAATCTTTCTGGACCTCAGTCAGCTCATTTGTAAAACATGGGTGAATATTAGCAGTATATGTTATGCCTACGCCACAGTATTATTGCAATAAACATAATTATGTTTGTGAAAATACTTTGTAAACAGAAAGGAACTGCAGATGTTTTATTTATTATTATTGATATTTGTTTTCTCTTCAGAAAAATAATTAGACATTAATAAATGTCCTAGAGCCTAGCTCTGATATGGTTCACAGTGCAGATTCTGCTGGGCGAAAGCACATAGAAATATTTTCCAGTCTGCTGGCTCCATGCTGCTTCCTACAAGCCTCGCATTCTGCTGCAACTACTGTTTCTCCTGCCACCTCCTGAGCATTAGTGAACTGCCTTGCTCTGCTGAGGCTGCAGCCCCTCTCTGTTCTGGTGTGGGGGTCATCATAGATGCAGGGTGCAGGGAGAGAGTAAATGGAACACCAAATCAATTGTCAGAAAAAATTACAACAAATTGGCATGCACACTGCAAAAACACATAGAAGAGATATCACCATGCAGACAATTATTTCTATCTAATCTTTAAACTGTTAAAGTTAGAAAACATAAATTGATATTTCAGCAATGCATATATTCAAGGAAGATATTGTCTCACACAAACTAGGCTAATTCTTGAAATTCTTTCCCACATGGTATTCTCTCTCTGATACCAACAGATGTGTTGTCATAGAGGTAAAGTGGGGTGAAGATCAACCCCTCCAAAAGAAAGTGGGTTAGATTTGGTAGACCTGGGTCTTCATTTGGAGTACTGCCAAAGTGCTCAGTCATAAGGGAAATCTATGGCTTGTCAGAGCCATAATTATGTCTGTATTTTGTCTAAATTGGTGACTGCTATGTTTGAGAGGCAGGAAGCTATACCACAGTCATCCTCCAAGTTTGAAGATATATGGTAATTAATGTCATCAACATGCCCAAGTGCAAATCAGGAAAGGATTGATGCATTATTCAGAAATGTTAGTGCTATTTTCAGCAAAACTCTCTTTCCTCAATATCTAAACTATGTCAGAGGATAAAAATAGTAAGCAACATGATATCATAAAGCAAGCTTTTACTTAATCATCACAATATAAAATCATAATTCTAAAATGATCAATTTGCAACGATGCTGAAAAATCAATGAAGGAGAGTTTGTAATAGGCATGCTAGAAAATACAAATAATTTTAAAATTAAATCTGAATTACATATTTGAATGACAAAAAAATAGCCTCATGAAAATAAGAAAACAAGCTTTCTTGTACTATAAGTAGGAATTGTTTTAAACTTTAACCAGGTTTCTGATTAGTCCCTGTAAAGATGAAAAGGTTAAAACAGATTTTAAGAAACATCATTCAATGTACAAGTGAATGATACCAAGGGACCCTACCTAATAGATCATTTCATTAATTTATTTGGGATATATTTTGCAGAAAATTCAAGTCTTCATTTAGATGCTCTGCTCTTCTTTCATTGATGAGGTTGACAATTGATATAATTATCCTTCAGATCCTCTCTTGTGGATTTGTAATATTAGGACTTAGACATTGGGAACTCCATCAAGTTCTTGTCCAGAAACTTATGCAAATCCATGGGCTTTCCTCTAAGGAGAGGCTTTCTGACATAGACAAGATAACTGTCCAGATCCTTCATTTCCTTAAGATTTGTTTTTACCGCAATGAACATACGGGTGCATGTATCCTTTTGGATTAGTGTTTTTGTGTCCTTTGGGTAGATTCCCAAAAGTGGTATTGCTGGGTCATATGGAAGCTCCATGTTTAGCAGTTTGAGGAATCACCATACAGCTTTCCATAGTGGTTGGACCAGTTCACATTCCCACCAGCAGTGTAGAAGAGTTCCTTTTTCTCCACATCCTTTCCAGCATTTGTTGTTGCCTATATTTTTAATGTGCACGATCCTTACAGGTGTGAGGTGGTATCACATTGTGGCTTTGATTTGCATTTCTCTGATTATAAGTGAAGTTGAACATTTTTTCCTGTATCTGTTGGCCATTTGCTTTTCTTCTTTGGAGAGGTGTCTTTTTAGCTCTTCTGCCCATTTTTTGACTGGGTTATTGGCTTTGTTTTTGTTGAGTTGTGTGAGTTCCTTGTAAATCTTTGTTATCAGCTCTTTATTGGATGTACAGTGTGCAAAGATTTTTTTCCCAGTTGGTAGGGCGTTCACAATAACAAAGGTATGGAAGCAACCCAGATGTCCAAAAATAGATGACTGGATCAAGAAGATGTGGTACATATACACAATGGAATACTATTCAGCATTTAAAGAAGATAAACACATGCAATCTGCAGCGACATGGATGGAATTAGAGGGAGTCATACTCAGTGAAATAAGCCAGAAAGAAAGAGAAAAATATCGAATGGTTTCACTTATAACAGGACTATAGGGAAACCAAATAGGAGAGACACTTGGGGAGGTGGGGGGAGGGGGAGGATAAGGGCACAAAATGGAGTAGAAAAGGACACAAGGGACCACGGAGATGGATCATGGGTGAATTGGTGGTGGGTTACCCAAGGGGAATACAAAATGTAAAAGATATAAATAACAATAAAAGTATATATTTATTAAAAAAAAAGATTTGTTTTTACCTTTGCCCCGTATATACTGATAGCTAAAGCATATAGCTCTTGAATCAATTATAACAGCTACACTTCAGACCCTGGACAGAAGTCTTGATTTAGAAATAACTGTGATAAGGTACATGCTAAATGTCCAATTAAAGAAATGACTTTGAAGTTCTAACAAGCACATGAAGTTTCCAGGCCTCTGGAAACTTGTTTTATCCTTGTGGAATCTGGAGAGAGCAATTCTACTTCAACTAGTAATAATAGCTAATCTTCACTGAGAATTTAATATGTACTCAGCAGTAAGAGCTTTTAAAAATAGATTAACATCTTTAATTCTCACAACAATCTCATGAGAAATCATTATTTTTACTCCCATTTCAGAAATGAGGAAACTGAGCCACAGAGAGATTAAGTGCCCAAGAGCTGATCTTGTGAGCAGCGTAATCAAGATCCAAATCCAAATGGGTGAGAAAAAAACGTTTCTGGCTTACTCTAGAGAAATCTACAAAATATGCTTTTGTTGCTTTCATTTTTTGGTTCCATTTTATGTTCCTAACTTGTTTTTCCTTTCTTCTATCAACTACTTCCAATATTTTGATTGTATTTTTACATGTTGCCCCAGTTCTGTCTCCTTAATCAGGCCAGTTCATAAATGAAATGTCAATTATGACCTTTCCCAAAGTATTATTTATGTTTACCTGTAATCATCATCAGTAATATGTATATTTATTTGGGCCTCCCTGGTGGCGCAGTGGCTAAGCGCTGCGCTGTGGAGCTGTCAGCAGCAGCAACATGAGTTCGACG
Source organism: Scalopus aquaticus (assembly GCA_004024925.1). Taxonomy (NCBI): domain Eukaryota; kingdom Metazoa; phylum Chordata; class Mammalia; order Eulipotyphla; family Talpidae; genus Scalopus; species Scalopus aquaticus. The sequence goes on from PVIJ01005109.1 coordinate 9,616, forward strand.
CCCAGCCAGGGAGATTCCCACATGGCGCAGCTGACCTCTCCTGCCTTGCCCGCTGCTCCCCTCAGCAGTGTGTTTCCGTCGATCTGCCTGTTCTGTTCCCCACTCTGTCTCTGGTGAACCCTCTCACCGTCCCAAGTCTCTGGCCTGTACCCCAGTTTGTATGCATAAATAAATAAATCTTTTTTAAAATTAATAAGTAATAATAATATGTATATTTATTCATAATATTTTACACTGTGATTGAAAATGTCAAAATTTAGTCGATTTTAAATGAATTAGTCAGTGAAATTGAATGGTATTTGGTCAATTTGGTACCAGATAAATCTAAAAGTTATGTCATTAAGTGAAAATTAAGTCAGTGTCTTGTCTTTTCTTTTTCCCAGCAGGGTGACCGAAGTTGTGAGGGCAGCAAAAGGTTTGGGTCACCAAGAGAGGCACAGGTCAGCAGGTCTGTTGGTTAGGACTGGAACAAAAGGAGTAGGGAGACAAGGTGGCAGGAAGAGGAAATGACTAGTGTGGCTGGGAACTGGTTACGTTGACCAAATGAGCAAATAAATTGGGGAAAATGAGAACCAAGTTTCTTTCTGCTAGAAAGGGCATTTAAACTGTGGAAAATGATTAGACTTAGAAAGAAGCTTGAGATGGTGCATTAGAATCAGAGTAACAATGTGAACTCATTGTTTTACAATATATACGAAGAGAGCAGTTACAGACGTGTATGCACATACTTATGTATCCTAGCTCTGTCCATCAGGAAAGCCTAGAAGCAATGATATCCTGTAGTAATGAGTACACCAAGCACACAAATCTTGGTTTAGTAATACCATTCTCCTCTTAAAAGGAATCAGAACTTCTTGGAGAAATGGTTGATTTTAAGACTGGGCCAAATAAAATACCACATAAATCAGGAATGTCTTTTTATGTCATAAATAATGTAAATCTTCAAAGAATGATGGGGACATGTCAAAGGAGTACAGGAGCCAGAGTGAAGGGCCCCCCACTGGCCAATATAGGGAAAATTTGAACTTTAAAATAAATAATGGTCATAACAAATTGCAACCCATAATAAAATAGGAATCCATGAATCCATTCAGATAAATAAAGGAATAAGTAACTGTGCAAAAGAAGGATTTCCTTACAAAATATGAACTTTTACATGGAGAATATAGAAAACAACAGGTTCACATAGTGTATTTGGATAGTGGTTTCACTTGTTATGTCTAAACTCTGAAATCACTTGTTGTAGAGGGTCTTTTTGTGTTCTATGCCATGAGTTTATATGTTTTAAGATTGCACCACATAAACCAATAAAAACAGTGTTTTCATAGAAAAGCAGTGTTTTCATAGACAGATAATTACAATTTTCGCATTGTCTTTCAAAATTAAACACATCATTTGACTCAAAGTTAGAGATTTATGTGAAAAAGTAAACACACACACACACACACACACACATACACACACACACACACACAAATATAACCTGATATTACTTTCCATGGTAGGAAGTGTCCATGTTCTGTGTAAGCGACCACTTATACACAGAAGAATAACTGTGGCAACGTGGTTGACTGAGTGTTTTGTTTTCATCAAATTGTCTTATGTAATGAAATATAATGAAAACACTTTTCAAACAATCTAATTCGAAAATAATTTCCAACTTATAGGAAAGTTGGTAGAATATAAGAACTGCTACATCTGTTTCACCTAGGTTCCTTAAATGTTAACATTTTATTGCATTTGCTGAACTAGTCACAGTCCATCATCATTAATCTATCTCTGAATTCTGGAGACTGCAGTTACAGAAATGATGTCCCATCCCCCTACATATTCCAGTACTTATTTTCTAAAAGTAGTGGCACTGTTATAAAAACAGTCCGAGGCTCTCCAAATAAACAAGCATGTCATACTGGGACAACCCAACCATTTAATCCAAAGGCCCCAGTGAAAATTTGTCAAATGTCCTACAATGTCTCTTTTTCTTTTTTTTTGTTCAGGATCCTATCCAGGAAACTGTATTGCATTTACTTACCTTGTAGGTTACAGTAATTTCAATTTGAAACAATCCCCAATGTGTGTGTGTGTGTGTGTGTGTGTGCGCGCGCGTGCGTATGCGCATGGTGACAATTTCTAATGCTTCAAATTCTTTTTTTTTAAAGATTGATTTATTTATGCATACAAGAACTGGAGTGTAGGCCAGAGGTGTGAGGGGGGAGTGAGAGGATTCACCAGAGACAGAGTGTGGAGCAGAGCAGGCAGATCAGAAACACACTGCTGAGGGGAGCAGCGGGCAAGACAGGAGAGGTCTGCTGCACCATGTGGGCCAAGGATTGAACTAGTGCTGCAGGGGCTGCTGATAGCTTCATAGTGCTGAGACTTAAGCCCTTGTGCCACCAGTGAGGCCCATGCTTCACATTTTTGCCACCTCTTGCAATCATCACAATATTTAACATGTGTGCATGTGCATGTACATAAAATGGCATCTAATTTGTGCTCCTGGGTTGCCAAAGTTGACCATTTTTTTTCCAATATATATTTGTATTGTTATTTATATCTTTTACATTTTGTATTCCCCTTGGGTAACCCACCGCCAATTCACCCGTGATCCATCTCCATGGTCCCTTGTGTTCTTTTCTAGTACATTTTGTGCCCTTATCCTCCCCCTCCCCCCACCTCCCCAAGTGTCTCTCTTATTTGGTTTCCCTATAGTCCTGTTATAAGTGAAACCATTCGATATTTTTCTCTTTCTGGATTTTTTCGCTGAGTACGATCCCCTCTAATTCCATCCATGTCGCTGCAGATTGCATGTGTTTATCTTCTTTGAATGCTGAATAGTATTCCATTGTATATATGTACCACATCTTCTTGATCCAGTCATCTATTTTTGGACATCTGGGTTGCTTCCATACCTTTGCTATTGTGAACAGTGCCGCAATGAACATACAGGTGCATGTATCCTTTTGGATTAGTGTTTTTGTGTCCTTTGGGTAGATTCCCAAAAGTGGTATTGCTGGGTCGTATGGAAGCTCCATGTTTAGTAGCTTGAGGAATCGCCATACAGCTTTTCATAGTGGTTGGGCCAATTCACATTA